>BMAU01021314.1:567500-731692 GCA_019973935.1 Trichonephila clavipes
TAGTTTATCAGGGATTTGAATAATAGTATACAATATGCGCCTTTTGAGTGTAAATTAATTTCTATGTATTAATATCATGCATTATAATTACCTCTGTAATGCTCTAATTACAATACAAATGATGATGTAACAACGTAAACAAGCTTTTAAGAATAATTCTTTTTTATTTTATTATGTTGGGGTAATTAGTGTTCTCTAAATTAAAACAATAGAGCTAAAATGCTCATTAGCAGAAGAATATTTCCTCAAAATTACGTGTAAACGGTAATTAAGATTTCGTTTTAGCTAAGAAACGTTGAGCAACAATTAAGGAAGAACACCCCACTGGAATAGTATATTAATCCTCATTCTACTTAAATTTTAAGAAAATAAAACTGTTGAATATTTCGCTTAGCATTTTATACAGACGGAAAAAACGTAAAATATTCCACATCAAGACAAATATTTAGAACACACACACACACAACACACACACACACACACAAACACACACACACACACACAACACACACACACACACACACACACACACACACACACACACACGGAGCATGAGACACAGTTTGTAAGGAGCATTGTTTATTTAAAATAAGGAAAGTTTCATGATAAAGAATACGATACAGATTTTTATTTTCAACCTGTATGAAAAGATTAAAATGAAGAAATAAGTTAAAATAATTTTAGGTCTTAAAAATGTAATAAGAAGTTTTTCATATTCTTAACTTCTACAAATTAATTATTATGTTATGTGTTAAGCATGATTTGAAAATGTTGTGGTCCTATTTTGATGCACATAAATAACATTGCACTTTTGTTTTAAAGTACGCTTTAGATTCCCGCAATTATTCGTGAATATTCAAAGAGTTTTAAAAAGATCAATAAACAAATTCACTACTTATTACGAATGAAGTTCATCAAATATTTCTATTAAGAAATGACCGGTAAATTAGTATTCAAGAGATAACTGAAAAAGGAAACAAATTATTTTACCAATGTCACTTACATTTAATTAGTATTGGATTTAATGAATCTTTACTGAGTGCTTAATTCTGCATGTACACAAAAGAAACATTTATATCCTCTTTTTCAAATATTAGCTGCCGGCTAAAGAAGAATATTCTTTTACTCCAATGCATTTCCATTTAGAATTCATACCTTGTATCCTTTTAATTCCTTGCATTATTGGTTTTAATAAGGCAATGCCATTCTAATTAAAATCTGAGCCTTATGAATATAAGTGTAAATAAAATTGAACAGAGATTAAATTAATTCTAGTGGAAATAATTGACAGTACAGCAAATTAGAATATTAATAATGAAAGTACGTCAAAAATATGTTTCATTTAACTTTCTGAGTATGTAGGTGAAATTTAATGTTCATTCTTAAGGAAAAAATGAAATAATAATTTATTTGTTGCATTTCCGTAAAAATTTAAGGAGTGCGAAAAAGCGGAATAATTGAATATTAATCCGGTGACAGTGTTGGTTGGAAATAAAATTCAGAGTTCTCTCTGTAAAACAGAAAATTTTAATAGCTTTACGAAAATTGAACAAATTAATTAAAAAAACATACGTGAGCATGCAAAATGTTCAAATAATGCAATTTGTTTTTACAGGTCGGGAAAGCTGCGTTATTAATTTCCGATGAAAATTATTTTGGTACTAATTTTTAGCTTGGGTCATCTTGTTGGATTTAACAATCCTTTTAAGAACAAAAGGTGATTATAATTCCTTTTGTGTAATGAGTAACAGTAATTATAATGTTAAAACGTAACTATATTGAAACATAAAAAACTGAAATGCTAATAAAGAATATATACTATTGTTAGTTAGCAGACACATTGGATCTTACAATTAAAATAAATGTTGAATCATCGAATTAAACTCTGGAAGTGATAATGAATAGAAAGTATAAAAAATAAGCTAGACTAGTTGATTATACAATAAAAGAGTTAAGCGTAAAAATATCATGAAGGTTAATTCTTAAAATAAATATTGTTCAGCTCTTACATAAATATTTTACGAAATACTTATTTTAATCAATCTGAGCGGAACAGAATTGCTTTACTTCATTAACTTGCTTATTTTAGTTAAACATTTTCAACTCGATATATATAAGATCTATGAAATGTGAATAGATTAAAAACAAGTAATATATATAATATATATATATATATATATATATATATATATATATATATATATGTCAGGTTTGAAAAGTTTAGGTTCAAAATTAAGGAAGTAATAAATGAAAATAGAGCGAACTCTTTACCATCGCGTAAGGATTTATGAGTAAACAAGCCTGTTAAAAGGAGCAACGAGCGCTGACGAAGGCGAACGCATACTAAGAAAGGACTTGGCTGGTGTCTCCTCGCTGCGATGTTGTATTTGGTAACGCCCGGTTGCGCGGCAAAAGGTCCGCCATGTTATATCATATATGATGAAAGCGTAATAAAGGAATATTGTGAAGATGATGCCCTCTTTATTTTACCAGCAGGCCTGGGGCCTGTCAAGAGCCGGTAGGATGAATTAACGAACTGCAAAATACGCGAGGAAACCAAACGAATTAACTTCAACAATTTTTTTTTTCGAACGAGCGACTGCATTGAAAACGATACTACCATGGAAGACGACTCTTTCCGGCAGGAGTCACCAGTCAACACATCCAGGGATACTTTCTTTTTCCTGAATTTGATCTTAATAAGTTTAGTAGTTTGGAGAGTTTTCTTGAATGTTTTGATAAACAATGTTTGGAATATCAAAAGACGAACAATGGAAAAAAGCAAAATTTGAGTGGGATGATGATGAGGAATTCTTTTTTCATCACCATAGAAATTTACCCCTTTTTCATCTCCTAACCAGATAAAACGTTGGGGGCTTAAGAGAAAGTTTAAAGGTGAACAGAAAAAGACACGTCCTGTGACAAAAGTAGATAAGTTTATCGAAGAAATCAATAAACATTTTTCTGATTTAGAAGATACTGAACTTATCATTGATTAGTCTCTAAGTCAAGACTTGGAATCATCTAAATATTCCAAAATATGAAAGAAATAATTTTTGATGAGAAATGATGTATAATTCTTTGCAGGTGTGTATCAATTTTTTTCCGATGTTTGAATTCTTATGCACATATATTTTTATAAATCTGTATATTTACAATTTTTTTTGATATATTAGTGATAATTAATGTTGTAGATATGTTTTGAATAACATTTGAAAACATAAGGTAGTTATAGAATATAACTTTCATTAAAATTTTTATTTGATATTTGTCACATTTTTTTTTTTTATCTTTCAAATTGAAAAATATTTGATCAAAATAAATGATTTTTTTTTATGTTATCTTAATTATAAAAATGTTTTTGTTGTACACGCACATTCATTTTCTTGTGTAGGTAGACATGCAATTTTGTAGATAGATGTAATAAGTATGAATATTCGATAGTTTATATAAAAGGTAAATTAAATGTTGAAGCAGACATGTTGTCGAGGAACCCTGTATGCCATTATATATCACCCATTTGTCATTTTTTAAATACTGATGAAATTATTAAATACCAAAATTCAGAGAACATTAATGATCCAAAATATATAAAAATTAATGATGTATTAACAGTTAAGAAAAAGAATTTAATTAAAATTGTAGTACCGTTATCTTTGAGAGAAAAAATTAATTACAACTGCACATGAACAATTTGGTCACCCAGGTGTAAAAAAGATGTTAAAATTAATTTCTCCAATTTACTACTGAAAGACATTATATTAGACATTTCAAATTTTGTTAAATGTTGTGAAACATGTCAATTGAATAAAAAAAAGTCTACACAAAAAAAAGTATGGATTATTGCAAGAAGTTCCTGTAGCAGAAGAACCATTTGAAATGATCTCACTAGACACTGTAGGAGGATTTAATTATCATAATTCACAAAAAGAAATACCTGCATATTGTTCTGATCATGCTACCA
Source organism: Trichonephila clavipes (assembly GCA_019973935.1). Classification (NCBI taxonomy): domain Eukaryota; kingdom Metazoa; phylum Arthropoda; class Arachnida; order Araneae; family Nephilidae; genus Trichonephila; species Trichonephila clavipes. The sequence continues at coordinate 571,465 of BMAU01021314.1, forward strand.
GATATGCTTGACATTTCCATCCAAAAGTGTCACTTCTGAAACTTATACAAATTGCTTAAAACAAATTTTTCAATTCAATGCCCAAAACAACTTTTATGATAGAAATGCTGCATTCACTTCATCTAAATTTAAGAAATTTTAAAAAACATCATAATATTAGACAATTACTAACTTCAGCAAATAGACCACAATGCAATGGAAAAAGAATGAAAGAGTTAATCAGACATTAGTAGCAAAATTAAGATGTAAAGTTAATTCAACTACAAAAACTCCTTGACAAAATTATTAGAACAAGTTACATATGAATACAATAACTCGCCACATGATGTTACTGGCTTTCCACCTGCATATTTAATGTTTGAACTTTGCCATATGATTCGCCATTACCTAATCAAGTAAAATTAAACTATCCACCCATACAACAAGCTAGACAAATTGCAGTAAACAGAACAATTAAGCATCATAAGATAAATAAACAAAGGTATGATAGACATTATGTTGATGCAAAATTTAAAGTTGGAGATTTAGTCTTATATCAAAATTTCTCATACCCTAATTCGAGTAAACTTCAATCTCCTTATAATGGTCCTTTTAAAGTTGTCAGAAAACTCCTCAAATGTTACTTATGAAATAGATAAACCAAAAATCAATATACAGGAAAATTAACAGATATTGTTCATTCTACAAGATTAAAACCATTTCATTCAAAATCCAATTTCCAATTATGCTAAATTCTTATTTATATTTGTTATAGAGTTTGTTTTCTCAAACTTTGGGGGAAGAAGAAGTGCATTGTAATTTTAAAAGAAGTGCATTGTTATTAAAATAATAATAATAAAAGTTGTGTTTAAAATTTGAATTTAAGACTTGTTTACATTATGAAAATCAAAATTTAATGTAAGTGAACTTGTATTGTATCTTTATTCATAATGAACACATTATTGAAGACTATTTAAAAAAATAACTGAATTATGGACTGTATGAAAACAGTGTGATGAGGTCAATTCTACGATACATTGTGTTATAATAATTTCATTGTGATTATTTGTGATATAATTATATTCTGAAAAGTTAAAATATAGTATGTGATGTTATGAAGATTTTATTATGGTTGTATGTTTTTGAAATGAGTTGATTGAGAAGAATTCTAATAATAATAAAAAAGAATTGTGAAATAAACAATAATTGGATGATGAACATTGAACTATGATTTTTCCAAGACAGGACTGTGTGAAACATTACATTACATTGATTGAACTTTTACCTGTACTTGATATATATGAAATACCCTTATTTTTCTTTGCATTTTATATTTCTAGTGATATTTTGATATAATGTTGATGTTGTGTTTATTTTGATAAATTTCTGTGTATAGTTATGTAATCTTTTCTTTTTGGGAGCTCCTAAAATCATGTTGTTGTTAGTTACTCCATATATGTTTTTTTTTTTATGTATTTACCATTACTCCTAAACTCATTTGCTATTACTTATTTTATATCTATTCTTTGTATGTACTTACTTTACCATTATTCCTAAAATCATGTTATTTACTCTATATACCTATTTTTCTATGTATTTTATGTACTCATTATATTCCAACATTCAATACCATTTTGAAGTACTTGTAACTTTTCAACATTTATCACTTTATTAACATTGTTTACTATTGGTGCACATTTAGTGAGAATTTCACTTGATCTTATGTTATGTTGTTTAGTACTACCTATATTTTGAATGTGAATTATCTTTCTTATGTTGTTTTTTATTAACCTCATTATTATTATAGTCATAGTGGAAGTATTAGATGTGTGATATTTTTCAGAAAACAATTCTATGTAACACAAAGTTTTATACCAAATTTTTGATACTTTGTTATTCATTATTGCTATTTTTTTGTACATGTTAGATTCACCAGCCCACTCTTTACACAATTATTATATCTTCTAGATTTTTATTTCATTTGGGGAATTTGATATCATTGAAATATAATTTTTTTTCCCTGGGGACTTGCCAGTCAGAATTGGCCAATCTGGCTGTGCCAGACTTCAGCGGAGGGGGGGAAATTTGTCAGGTTTGAAAAGTTTAGGTTCAAAATTAAGGAAGTAATAAATGAAAATAGAGCGAACTCTTTACCATCGCGTAAGGATTTATGAGTAAACAAGCCTTATTAAAAGGAGCAACGAGCGCTGACGAAGGCGAACGCATACTAGAAAGGACTTGGCTGGTGTCTCCTCGCTGCGATGTTGTATTTGGTAACGCCCGGTTGCGCGGCAAAAGGTCCGCCATGTTAGATCATATATGATGAAAGCGTAATAAAGGAATATTGTGAAGATGATGCCCTCTTTATTTTACCAGCAGGCCTGGGGCCTGTCATATATATATATATATATATATATATATATATATATATATATACACTGCTGGACAATTGCTAAGGACGGATAACACTATATTCCATAGCAACCACATAATGAAAGGAAGCAAAATGTGGAAAATTAGAATAAGTGCGGGATATTAGTAAGAAGTATGAGTATGCAAATTTTTCCCCCGTCTGTTCATCACGTGATAGCGTTCATAAGAGCTTTAAAGGTTTTGACGCATGGGGACAGTTATTGTTTCAAGTCAAAGTTTTACAGGAAAGATTTAATAGACGAACTTAAAATTTTTGGCATGTCTTCCCTACATCACATAGATGATTTTATGCGTGGCCGAATTATTGGAAAGATCGAAGAAAGGCGAAAAATAACAGATGTTGCCAGGGAGTTCGACATCGCTCACAGCGTTGTTTCACGGCTGTGGAAAAGTCATTTAAAACTATTGGAATGTGTAGTAGACGGCACGGGGGAGGTCGTGTTAGAAGTACGACGCCTGCAGAAGACAGATATATCGTCCAATCAACAAAAAGGAACAGGCGCACCACAGCTCAGCAGGTGGCAAATCAGTTTCTTGCTGCCTCAGGAAAGCAGATCTCCCGAAAACCTGTTGCCAGACGTTTGAGGGGAGGAGGACGATACGCACGCAGACCTGTTGTGTATGTCCCATTGACCAGACAGCACCGTACTGCCCGTTTGAAATGGTGTCGTGAGCATCACAATTGGACTGAACAGGACTGGGCATGCGTACTATTCTCAGATGAGAGTAGGTTCAGTCTGTCATCGGATTGTAGACGCCAACAGATCTGGCGCGAGAGTGGTACTGCTTATCGTCCAGAAAATATCCAGGAAAAGGACCGATATCCGACATGCAATATCATGGTGTGGGCCGGCATTATGATCAATGGCCGCACGCGCCTACTTGTAGTTGTGAATGGGACTATGACGGGCCAACGATACATTGATGAAGTTCTATTTCCTCATGTGTGTCTTTTCCGGGGTGCGGTCAGTGATAAATTTGTTTTTATGGACGACAACGCCACATGTCATCGAACACTCGATGTTCAGGATTGTCTAGACAGCGAGGGTATTCAACGTCTCGTATGGCCAGCGCCTCCAGATCTAAACCCCATTGAAAATGTGTGGATGCTTTGGGGAGGCAAGTTGCTGGTCGAAACTATCCTCCGACAAACAAGAACACCCCTCATCCGTGCACTCACAGAGGAATGGGATAAATTGCATCAACAGCTGATGGATAATGTTGTGCAAAGTATAGTACGACGTGTGGAATGTTGCATCACACTCCACGGTGGACATATCCCGTACTTATACCTTTCGTTAAGGTGCCTGCTGACTTTTAGATGCATTGTTCCATTTCTCCGTACGCAGATCAAATGAACATTTTTTTTCTTTCAGATGTTTCACAGCTTTTGTCCTTTCCAGAACAATAAATATTCTTTATTCTAATGTCTGAACAGTGTGGCAACTATATTTTATCCTACTAGGCCTCATGTCTCTCTTAATGTTATGCTACACAGCAATTTGTGATCCGTCCTTAGCAATTGTCCAGCAGTGTATAAATAAATATATATATATATATATATATATATATATATATATATATATATATATATATATATATATACATAATAATTAAATTCTAACTTAGGTGAACAAAGAAATGTTTTATTTTAGTTACTTTTTATTAAATAGTTGCAATTAATATAAATATGTGTATACAAATGACAGAATCACAATAATAAATGACAGAATAAAAAGCGATTTTTCTTCTAATTTTCCTTATTATATAGGGTGTAGGACTAATTTGTTTGTTTGTAATCATTTATTCATTCATTAAATTTAATTTTTCTAATAAAATAGTACAGTTGAGAACCTGTTTTTGTGTGGTAGATAGGGACCGGATAAAAATAAACGCAATAAAATGTATTCAAAAATTTCATAAATTCTTACATAAAACAAACTAATTCGTGGAAACATTACAAAAAACTTTATTATGTGGTGGATAGCTACCGCTTAAGAAAAGAATCGCATTTATAAAATATGCCAATTATTTACTAAATTTATATATGTAAGAGTACTTCCATAACAAAATAAATAATTAAACATTACACATGGAAACATTTTAAAAACATATAGTTTCTCTTTGCATACACGGATAAGTTTTCAAAATGCACATACATAATTCATTGCTACTCATCGTAATCCAAAGCCCTGTAATGAATAAGTTCAAAATTGCTTTCGTCACTTTTTTGGCTACATAAAGTAAGAGATAAGTTTTTGTGACGAAGATCGGGTGGTTATTTGCTTGTAAATGTCACGATAACCAGCTATACATGATTGAAGCCCTTTTTGGAATTTTATACTTCTTTCTTAATTAGTATCTATTTTAAGAAAATGCTTTTCCAATTCGCTAGAAAGCTGGATTTCTGCATATATTTGTCCACTCTCAAAGAATTCGGTTCTTCTTGTCCGTCTTCATAATCTTTCAAATTATTGATAATGTCACTGTCATTGAAAGTTTCGTCTCCAATCAAGTGCGGGCTGCAGGAGCGTTGAGAGAAAGCAACTGAATGTGTATTGTCGAGAAACTGTTTATAACAAATGAGCAGAGCGTCGTTAAGTGTCTACATTTCAGTGACGTAACGTACACCCCCGCATCACGGTGGAGGGGGAGGACTCTAGGGCCCAAGGCCTGACTTACGATAAATACGTATTTACCCAATTTATAAAATATTAAAGGCAAAACCTGACTTTCAGGGGGAGTCATAATATTCTCCATTAAACCACTGGTAAATAGATAGAAAACATTACAGTGGAGCCAAAGCCATTGAGTCCTGTCACGGATGGGGGCAGGAATCTAGGGGCTTCCTCTTATTGTATGGTGTTGGAGTATTATTTTTGTTTGTTACTATGTATTCATTAGTTAAACGTAAAGAATGAATTAATATTTGACAAAAATGTGTTTTAACATTGCCATCCGCTACAAGTGTTAAAAATAGCATTTCAACTTGAGTGGATGAATAAAAAGTATTTTATCAACGATTGAAAATCTGAACAAGATATACATATATATATATATATATATATATATATATATATATATATATATATATATATATATATATATATATAGGGAGAGAGTGAACTAATAGAGTAGGAATTGAAAAAATATGAAACCAACTATCTAGTTTCCTAATTTTTGAAATTGTTCTTAAGGTGATTTTTAACACTTTTACTTTAATTCAATATAAATTAATTCAAAGATTAAGTAAAATGAATTTAAATGAATTAAACAATTCCGCTGAATACTTCAAAAAAATTCTAATATTTATTTTCCATGGAGTCATCCAAAAATAGCTTCATAGACAATCTAGGCACGTTATTTTGATGTTCTTCTTCATTGAGGTTGCTTTAAAATACAAACCTTTTTTTGTAAGAAAATGCTCAAATAATAAATAGGAATAATATAAAATGATTATAAAATAATAAAAGTCTTTGTACAAAAACTATTTATTTGATACTTCCCATAAAAATTAAGCAATTTGAAACACAAAGAGGAAACAGAAACTATATATATATATATATATATATATATATATATATATATATATAAACGTAAACCATTTCCCATTTTCCCTAGAATCTGACTGAAAATATAAAGAAAGGTTTTGAAAAAAAATAAAAAAAAAAAAGATAATTCTCAAAATTCGTTTTTTGTAGAAAGGCAACTTTGCTGTCTTTGTATTACAGTACTTATAATTTATTAAAAAAGTAAAATTACTTTTATGTTTTCGAATTAAGTATACTTTTTAAAAATAAAATAGAGACATGGTTAAAAAGTAAGATTACCAAAACAAATTAAGCATTAATTAAAATAACTTATCTCATTAACCGAGACTAATCCCACGCATAAATCAATGTAATCTCATATTTCTTTTTTAACACTAAATTAACTTATGGCAGAATTAATTATATTCTGTAACAATCGTAGGCAATTAAAATTGAAATAATAAAAAAAGCTTTAAAGTTATTGTTTGAAAAAGGATGCCTCTTTTAGCATAAAAATAATATTTCACTTTTTTCTCGTTTACCCATTGTTGTGTAAAAAGTTCAGAAAAAGAATTTGCTTATCTCTGAATTAAAATATTTACTACCAAAACAGGCAGGTTTTTTCTCAAGTTTGAATCTGTATTGATAATAATCCTACTAATTATATCTATCGTAAAATAAGAGATAAATACGGAATAGAGATGCATTCAAAAAGCTGGTTTTCTGAAGATACCAATAACGAATTTCACAAACTCGTAATCTTATTAATTTAAATGAAAATGTCTGTTTAAATAAGAATAACATTTTAGAATACATTTTCGTGAAGAAACAAAACATGAATCAGAGTATAGTGAATAATGAAAACTTAGGAGGTTAACATTTTTTAAGGAATTTCTAAAACAGAATGACGTTATACATAGAAAGCATTTTTTTTTTAAATATTCATCTATGTATCGGATAAACTTTTTATATTAACTTTATATTTGGAAAGACAAATAACAATTTTATCATGGCTGAAAAAAAAAGAATGGATCTAATCTAAAAGACTTAGAAGAATGTCTAGTAGTTATAAAAATATTGCAATTATACGTTTCATCTCTATTTTTTTAATAAGAGTGATATTCTTAAGATAAAAATTAGAACAATTAATATAAAAAAGTCAATTCCTACTTAGGTCAACGAAGAAAAGTTTTATTTTAATTACTTTTTATTAAATAATTACAATTATTATAAATATGTATATACATATGACCGAATCACAATATTAAGTGGCGAAATAGAAAGCGATTTTGATTGCAATTTTCCATTTTTCTTTCTATATATTGAGTTTAACTATTATTTTTGTTTGTTACTATTTATTCAGTAATTACATTTAATTATTTCAGTAAAATAGTATAGTAAAAAAATATCACATTCTCGGAAATTAGGCTATCTCAGCTGGGATTCGAGCCCATGATATTTGGATTAGAGGACCAACGTGCTATCCATTGCGCTACAGGAACACATCGAGTGACTTTCATTTTCATATATGCTGTTGGACTATTATTTTTGTTTGTTACTATTTATTCATTAATAACATTTAATTAATGAATTAATATTTGAAATATCTGTATTAACATCAAGTGCATTCCACTACAAGTTTAAAAAAATTGTATTTGAACTTGAGTGGAGGAATAAGAATTATTTTATTAACGATTAAAAATTTTTAAAAAGTAAATTTTAATAAATATACATAGGGAGTGTGTGAAAGAATAGTAGGAATTGAACAATGAGCTTTTAATCAATAATTTCAATAATATTAAATCAAGGTGTTCTTGAATAAAACGTTTTTTTGCAATGTGATTCAGTTATGACGTAATCTAGCGATATATATGAGTATATGCATATTTTATTTATCGTGGACCTTTTTCGTTTTGTTTGTGATAATTTTCTTTTCTATTTCATTTGACCTTGTTCCCTTCTCAGTAAAATATTTTCACGGTGAAGTATCTAGCGCGCATAAGTAAGCAATATTTTCTCTTCTTTAAGATATTGTGTGATAAATGAAGCATTATTTTGAAACTTTTTTAGCTATTGAATAATTTTAATTTAGGAACTGGAATAGAGAGAAAGAGAGATTAAGTAAAGGTGTATCTGGAAAGTAGAAAGAATAATTTTATCTACTCATATATCATTGGAAGAGAGAGTTATCAAATGTAATGCTAAGGTGTTTTCAAAATGTTTAATTTCAAACGATAAAAGATGGTGACAGGTGGCGGCGAATCTTTCTCCACTTACCCTTATATTAGTTTCGATTCTCTTACGTATTGAAGCTAATTGGTTGAGACATCATTCAGAAAATTTCTTGGAGTAGATTTGTTATGCTTGAAAGAACATTCATACATTAGTTAATTGTAGATAAGTGGACAACAGTTTTAAATATCATGAACTAAGTTTTCATATCGTCTATGAAATTATTCACGTTATTATTCTGATGATTCTAACTGTTTGGTAAATAAAGTCATACATATCATCTAAGCATTTTAACAGTATTCTTGTAAGGATTTGTGAAAGATTTGTCTCAAATGATTTTAAAGTTGATGAAAATAATCATTGATACATATAAAGTCTATTTCTCAAATATTAAATCAATGTTGATTATTTTTTGAAATGCAAATATCTTTGCCTTTTCCAGAAACATTTCAGATTATGTACTGTACTTTTTATCTAACTAGTATTGGTTGAGTTACAAATCATATAAATATATTTATTTCATTTAAATGTATTTTTCAGAATTTTTCTCTTTTTTTGGGGGGGGGGGTGATGCTTAATTTTATTGAATGTAATTGAAAAGCATATCTACAATACACCTTTCTTGTTAAAGGTTATAATTTGGTCCAGGGAAATTCTAAAATGTATAAAATATTAATTAATAACTTGTTGATTTTTCTTTTGCACTTCCATGGAAACTTTGTAATTTACGGAATTTACTCATAAAAATAAAATAAGTTCAGTCCTTTCCTAAATGTTATTGAATGTCCATGCATGTGCATGACATATTTCGAGTCAGAATCAGACTTAGTTTTTAAAAAGGATCTTTATTTGATGAAATCTATACAAGCTCTAACACTGAGAGGAGAGAGAAAAGAACGCCGCGTGAAACCTAAGTGGGTTAACACTTAGACACAGATGTGATAAGTATCATGGATTTTATTAATGTACTTGAAAGTTAATGCTGACATATAGGGCTATTAACTCTAACGATCTGGAAATAGACATGTTTATTGGCTAGACCATATGTTTAAAAGAAATAAATGGGTGATTAGTTTGATACTTGAATATGAAATGAAAAATATGAGTTAAGTTATAGATAGGGAATTTAGTTTTCAATCTAATTTAATTATCATTAGCACACACACACACACACACACACACACATATATATATATATATATATATATATATATATATATATATATATATATACATATATATATATGTAAATGTTTGCTTCATATAGATTTTGTTAACAGTCGTAAAATTTCTTCATCTGCTAAAATGAAAAGCAGTAGATAATCACTTATTATTTGGAAAACATATTTGAAGACAGAAATATAATGTATTCTCTAAGGGAGCCACCGTTACTTATATTTAAACAAATAGATTCATATCAATCATGATACTTTTGCACACTCAACGCATAAAATTCTTGTGAACAGAAGACAGAATTAAGCTCATCTCTTCCTTTCTTTTTTTAAAATTTTCATTTAGCACGCAAAATAATTGATTTCTAGGTGATAAAATGGAAAGTTTCTAAATTTGAAATGAAGAATCGACTTTTTTTTTACTCTACAAGTACTCATTTTGGACAGATTTCCTTTAAATTTTCTTGCTTTGACTTATTTATAACCTGTGGCCAGGTGTTTTTTTTTCAGTTTTCTTAGTGAAACCGAATCTTACTCGATGAAAATTATGGTTAGACGATTTTAAACAGGTTTATATCTAATATGATGACAAATATTAACTGGTATTGATGCTGAACATACGAAATTGTTATAATTGCAAAAGTTGACCATTATCATTTAGATTTTGAACAATTATCAAAAGAAACTAACTTCAACGAAGTCTCATTGTTCAAATTATTATAAATTATGAATTATTATGAATTATTTATAAATGCATAGCATAAAAAGTTGAGAAAATAGTACAAAATCTATGTGACAGCTCTCTGAAGAAAGAGAATAAAGGTTCAATAGAAATACAATGTGGTATTTACACAAAAATGTCGACCTCTATCTGCGTTGTAATTTAAATACTTATTTATTTCTAATAATTGATGCATGTAACCTCATTAGCAATCTAAATTGTTTTAAGAAAGTGCTACAAATTCTTAAAACATTTAAAAATTATTTCAATAAATGTGTTCAAATAATCATACAAAAATTATGTTCATAGTACATTCAAAATTTAAGCAACTATACATACGAGTATTTCGAAAAAACAAATTAAAACTTCACAATTACAGTAATAGAAGTTTACTTGTGTTAGGTATCGTATCTCACTATAAAACAGTAATAGCGTATACATCATGACTGCGCAAATAACATCTGATGGGGAATGAGGATCCTGTACGAGTCATTTGAGATTCTAAATACAAGACAAAGGATAAAAATGTAACTGGACCTATAAATCTATAATTCGCATTTTACAGCATTGTGTACCGTCATATGAAGTGTTCATGAACAAGCCTTTACAATATAATTGCAAATGTTCAGCAATCTATTTTCTTCATATGACGTCATATGTTTTGCTTTACAGCCTTTATTGGACTATCCAGAAGCTCAAAATGGCTATAATATTTTGTGCATTTGAACTATTAGTTTACCTCGTTTAGATATTTATTACATTGCTGTATCTTATGATATGCATAGTTAAATAACTATTACAAAAATGGCTATACGTATATTATTATGTGGAGGAATTATGAACACATAATAATTTAAATTAGTAGGCTATTTAATAAAGTGCTTAAACATGCCTTTTGTAATTCTGTAAGAACATTAATTTGGGCTAAATTATAGCTGAAATTCCTTTCAGATTTGAAACATTGTGGATATTTTATTCTTTTCTAAATTAAACTAATTAAAATTTCTGGCATAAATTGCTCACTTTGGTATGTTCCTAATTCCTATTTATCTCTAGTTTATCGCTAAACATATATAGATGAATTTTTTGTTATTATTGGACAAATCACAGTGAGTTCCATAGTTGTTCTTTTCTAAATTCTACTCACTTGGTTTGATAAAATTGAAATAATTAATTTGTATAGATTATATTTCAAGAGAAATTTGGTTGCTTCCGTCAAGGGGCAAATTTGTTTCAGTTAATATTATTTGTGTGCTTAGTTTGATGGTTTTTAATCCCTAAATGTACATGTAATGCTTCTTAGTCTGTATCAATGATAAATCAAAAAATCTCTCATAGAGCAAAAATTTTAGCAAAAAACTTTACTTGTTTTATAACTCATACGAACACAATTTAAACTCTTTCAAGATCAAAACAAATGAAGGTAAATTTTTATAATTTCAATTTACTTCTCTATTCCTATTTCATGTGTTAAATAAGTTTGCCATATTCCTTTTTCATTTTATCTTATATATATCTGTTATCATTATCTTGTAAATTGTATAAAAAAAGTCTGAAATTTCGAAACATGTTTCTTTCTTGTTTTTACTTGTACCAGAAAAAAAGAGCTTAGCAAAATTTCCACAGAATTACTTTAAAGAAAACTAATCCTATAATTTTCTAAATTTTATATCCCATCAAATAAATATATATTAATATAAAATTACTATTTTTAAATCTAATTTGATACATTTTCCACGAATTTAGCAGATAAAGCTACAATGAAAGTTATGGTGTAACTCATGAGTTCAACTTTCATGGTATATATTGCAAAATAATACCAGAATGTTCCCACTTTTTAAATGGTATTACTATATATATATGAAATACTTATAATAAGTATATTATTGAAATATTTTACTATAGGAATAGATATAGAAATAATATCAATCTTTTACTTTAATACTTTCGTCCTTAAAATTAGCAAAAGATTTTAAAAATACGATCTTCCTAGGATCCTTTAAAGTGAAACGACCAATGGGATTTTTTTATCGCTTCTATTTTAAACAAAATTTTTTAGCTTAGACTCTTATTTGGTCTGGTTCGATAACACATTCGGTTACCTTTTATCTTTCTTCCTCTGTTCGCTTAAACAGACTAGACGCGAAAACAATCCACCGTAATTCAAAAACCCAAGAATTACTCTCCTGGTATTTGTAGAAAATGTTTTACAAAAAAAGAGATTTTGTTGTCTCACGTAGATCTCTGAAAACGATCATCATGCACGTAAAACATATAACTCACAAAAAATTTAATAACGACTTTAAGGGGAAAGTCCAAACTTTCTGAGATTTATATTTCAACTACCGAAAAAGCCATTATGGCCTTAAAACTTTAAGAAAGATGATATATTGAGAAAAAATGAGAAGTTAATCATTTCTATTATTATCAAGTATAACATTAGAGGAAGTTTTAAGCTTCTGAATATATATATATATACATATATATATACATATATATATACATATATATATATATATATACATATATATATACATATATATATATATATATATATACATATATATACATATAAATATATACATATATATATATATACATACATATATACATATATATATATATATATATATATATATATATATATATATATATATATATATATATATAAAGGAGAAAAGCGACTCACTCACTGACTAATCACGATATCTATGGAACTTTTAAACCTACAAACTTGAAATCTGGTAGGTAGGTTTCCTTCATGGTGTAGACCTCAGCTAAGAACGGATTTTGCAAAGTTCGATCCCCAAGGAGCGTTACGAGGGTTTAAGGGGCGTTATAGATAATTATTTCCTTTACTAAACTATTAGATGTAAAGTGAAAAACTTGGTACACAGATTTCTTTCATAAAGTAGAGATTCCCTACATAATGATTTTTACAAAAATTGATCTCCAAGGGGCGTTGAGGGCGCTTAAGGGGCGTTATACATAATTATTTCCATTTTTAAACTATTAGACGTACAGTCTTGAAATTTGGTAAGCGGATTCCTTTCATAGAGTACAGATCCCCTACAGAATGGGTTTTGTGAAAATCAACACCCAAGTGGCGTTGTAGAGAATTAAGTGGCGTTATAGGCAATTAACTCCTTTTTTAAACTATTAGACGTAAAATCTCGAAATTTCGTAAGCTGATTCCATTCATTGAGTAGAGATCCGCTATAAGATGGGTTTTGGGAAAATCGTTTCCTAAGTGGCGTTGCGGGCGCTTAAGAGGCGTTATACATAATTATTTCCATTTCTCAACTATTAGACGTACAGTCTTGAAATTTGATAAGCGGATCCCTTTCATAAAGTACAGATCCCCTACAGAATGGGTTTTGAGAAAATCGACCCCAAGTGGCGTTGTGGAGAATTAAGGGGCGTTATAGGCAATTAACTCCTTTTTTAAACTATTAGACGTAAAATCTCAAAATTTCGTAAGCTGATTCCATTCATTGAGTAGAGATCCGCTATAAGATGGTTTTTGTGAAAATCGTTTCCTAAGTGGCGTAGCGAGGGCTTAAGAAGCGTTATAGATAATTATTTCCATTTTTAAACTATTAGACGCACAGTCTTGAAATTTGGTATAAGCGGATTCCTTTAATAGAGTACAGATCCACTGCAAAATGGTTTTTGTCAAAATCGATTCCCAAGTGGCATTCTAGAGTATTAGGTGGCGTTATAGGCAATTAACTCCTTTTTTAAACTATTAGGCGTAAAGTCTTGATATTGAGTAAGCAGATTCCATTCATTGAGTAGAGATCCGTTTTAAGATGGGTTTTATGAAAATCTCTTCCTAAGTTTCGTTGCAGGGGCTTAAGGGGCGTTATAGATAATTATTTCCATTTATAAACTATTAGACGTACAGTCTTAAAATTTTTTTTGGGTAAGCTAATTCATTTCATGGTGTAGAGATCCGCTACAAAATAGTTTTGGGGAAAATTGAACCCCAAGGGTCACTGAGGGTGATTAAGGGGCGTATAATAGATAAATATGTCCGCGTTTCAACTAATAGAACCACCTGCTTAAAAATTAGAAGGTATGTTCCGTTCATGGAATAAAGTTCCTTTTACAAAGATTTTTGCGAAAACGGACCCCCAAAGGAGTGAGTTTGCGAGGGATTAAGGCATGTTATAGAAAAATTCCTGTTCTTGAATTTAACTCACTTACTTGAAATTTGTTGAGCACTTTTCTTTAGTTGAATAGAATTCCACTAAGAATGAATTTTAAGGAAATCAACTCCAAGGGGAAGCGGGGGAAGTTATTGGGGCGTATTGATAGACAAAATTCCCGTTTTTGAACTGCTAAGACTATAATAATAAAATTTGGTTTGCATGTCTCTTTTTTGTTGAATTGGAATCCGCTAAGAATGCTGTCAACGAGGTATTGATGATAAAAATTCCGTTTTTGCTCTGTTAGATTTAGACTTGAAATTCAGCACGCATGTTTATTTTACGGAGTAGAGATCCACTGAAAGTTGCTTTGGTGGAAATCCACTTGATTATTAGGTTAAGTATGCGAAAAAAATTTTTCTACTTCTATTTTAAATATAAATGGAAATTAGATATTATAATTTATGTTCTTTTATATATCAAGGGGTGAGAGTGTAAAAGCTATAAATATATTTTTCAATACAATCGAATTCTTAATGCTAGATATCAATAATTGATATATATGTAAACAGTATACATATATGCAACATCGTGAAATACCCAGTGAAGCGGGTGGGTAACGGCTAGTATACATATATATACATATATATATATATGTATGTATATATATATGTATATATATGTATATATATATGTATATATATATGTATATATATATATATATATATATATATATATATATATATATATATATATATATATATATATATATATATATATATACTAGCCGTTACCCACCCGCTTCACTGGGTATTTCACGATGTTGCATATATGTATACTGTTTATTATTAATTTTATTTTTAACAGATTTAAAACTCTCATATATTTTGTCTTAAAAAATTACATCAATTTTAATGGTTCTTTATATAAACAAGAGAAAGGACTCCCCCAAGGAAGCCCAGCTAGTAATAGTTTGGCTAATCTTTATTTACATTTTTAGGAATATAATTATATTAATAATGACTACTAGATTTTTAGATATATGGATGATTTAATTATTTTTGGTAAAAATGATAATTTAAATCCTATTATTAATTTTTATCCGTTCTACTTAAACTTAGTTAAAATTAATAATAATCCAATCAAAACAAATTACCTAGATGTATCACTATGTATTAAGGATTTGAAACTACATAGTAATATTTATGATAAAAGAGATGCCTTTAATTTTAATATCATCCAAGTGCCTTACTGGAATCCTAATTTATCAATATCTATATATAGAAATATTATTTTTAACTATATTTATCGCAATAATGTATTAGTTAGCGATAAAGCTAATATTTTTTTAAATCTTAAAAAGAATTTTAATCACTGTATTGAACATGGATACCCTGCTAACTTTCTTTGTAATTATATTTATAATGGTTTTTTATAATACAATTTGTATTACTGTAATTATTTACTGTTATTATGTTTTGTAATGTTTTTTTTTAAATTTAGACAATATCTAATTTATTCTACAATTATTAAATAGATGGCGCCACATGCTTATTTTTAAAAAAATTTATAATATATATTTCTGAGTTTCTTTTATATTTTACGCTAATTTTATATGATTTTTATTTTTACTTTTATTTTTATGATTTTTTAAAGGTATATATATTTATATATATCTTATTATCGTATATCGTATCGCAATTAATCGTTTCTTATATCGTATCGCAATTAAATTTATGCGGTTCTGCTCTCCCTATTTGGCGGGAACACGTTACTGCACTCTTGGCCATCGTTTTAACTCCGATTTAGTAGGTTATGTTTATGTTCCTATGTCATTTAGTTTAATGATTTTTTAATATTTAAATTCTACATATATAACTCTTTCCTTTCCTCTTGCTACATAATATGACAAACTACAGGTGAAGGTTGGCGCCGCAAAACTTGTTTAAACGTGCAATCCTGGTTCCTAAGGTCAGGAATTTGTCTGTATACTATGTGCCTCCTTCCTACTTTTAGTTATCTTAGGTATATAACTATATGTTTATTTTTATATTTTTGTTTATGTATTTGTGTATATGTATATATATATATTTGTATAAATTTATATATATGTGTATGTGTATGTATATGATTATATATTGAAAAAATTCTTTTATATTGGATTATATATATATATATATATATATATATATATATATATATATATATATATATATACGTATTATGAAGTTAAGAAAAGTTCAAGCTACAAATGTAGTGAAATGAGATTGTTATGCTTTATATACTCTTTAAATTTTGAAAAAAATCGACTTGGTATTTGCTTATGCTAGTGCTTCTCAAACTTTCAATATTTGGAACCCTATACTCAATCATAATTTTCATCGCCCCCCCCTCTATAAAATAACAATGTATTGAATTCAAAATACTATAACTTTTATGTAAGGCTACAATACTACTTTAACTTCTTGAGTGCCACCGGCGTATATAAATGTCTCACTCATCCAGAGCATTAATTGTACAGGACGTATATATATGTCTTTCCGTAGTAAATCTTTTCTGTGCACTACCATCCATAAAATTATTTCGAAGGCTTAGAAATGCATTGAAAGGACCTTAACAGTGGTTGTGAAGGATTTACTTATTTCGGAGGGTTTGCTTATTTATTAATTATCTCCCCTGCCAATACATCATATACTTGCGGCTACGTTGAAAACGATGCCATTGGAGAGCGAATTGAGTAACTTTTAATCGGAAGTTAAGGGATTAATCATAAACCGTACAAATTATCAAGACGAGTGTTAATTTTTGTATATAGTTTTACAATGACCAGCCCATAGGGTCACTAGTAGTTATCAAAATTGTGCTTAACTTAGAATTGTAAAATTAATTATGAAATACATCGTGCAGTACTGATACATTTATAAGATTATTGCATCAGTGCAAATGTGTAATTTATTTTTATTATGTCAGAATGTATTTTGTTTGTTTTCTTTCAGTAAGTTAATATTTTTTTAAAAAATGATCTTTTAATTCAACTTTTCTATATGATCGCTCCACTCTCGTAGAGTTATCACACCCCACAGTTTGAGAAACGCTGGCTTATGTGCCTCTTTTTCAGTTGCATGAAAAGACAGATAGATTTGTTAGTTTTGAATAAAGGGAATACAAACTAATTAACTTTAATTCAATGAAGCATATATATTTTTTAGGTTTATAGCGCATTAATGCATTAATATTCTACTTAAAAAATATATATTCAAACAAAGAGATGCATTTTTTAAGTTTATATAACAATGATGCCTAGTTCTTTAATGCTCCAAACTTTAATTACACATATTAATTTATAATATATATGTGTTAATTATATTAACTTATAATATGTATCTAATATATATTGTGTGTGTCTCACTCTTAGATTACAATGTTGTCATGAATTGATAAATTAAGTAATGCTAATTATCAGTTTTTAAATTGAGAACTTTCCGAAACTCATACGATTTGAAATACAATTATCAAGTACAGTCATAAAATATGGATATTTATTATTTTTACGGCATAAGATTGGTATAAGTATTAATGGTTTAAAGGCAAACATATGATTTTAAGGGCTTATTTAATTAACTAAAGTAATACGATTAATCAACTTCTGAATAAAACCTTTTTTTAGTGAAAATTCGATTTTATTTTTGATGTAACTCATTCCTGATGATGATGATGAGCATGTAGTATCCATGTCGGGACCAAATCAGACAGTAATATGGGCCCTGATGACAGTTCTGGCAATCTGTTCAATATTATCCACATAGACGTTTGTTCGCAAAAATAGAACCCCTATTTCTTGTAGAGCAGCAAGAATAGCTGAATAGTCAAAAAAAAAAAATAAGCAGGTGTTAGCTCTGCATTTAAACTCATTCCTGTTCTTTTATGAACATATAACAAATCTTGTTAATTTCTATCAAAAAGAGTCTCCCAGTTAGAGAAGTTAGATAAATGGATTCCCTAATGTTAAAGGAGGAATTCAAAAATATTAATGATGTAAAATATCTTTTTAAAAAGTTGTACCCCATTGGATAGACAAACATCTTAAATTTAAGACTACGGTAGAGACTGAGATAAATATTTTGTTAAAAGTAGGAATTATCAAACACACAGCTAAGAAAAAAACATGCCAACTTTTTTCAATATTTAAATTATATACATCTTGAAATACCTAATTTAAAAAAAAAATATAACCCCAATTATGTTAAGTAAATAAGAGAATATTCAAAACGAAAATTATAATGCAAAGCGGGACATTAAAGAAAAATAAGTTTATAATTTTTAGTCAGCAATCTATTTATTAAGAGGTATCTGAAAATGGAACATTATTATAACTATCTGTTTATTTTTGAAATAATATTAATTAAAAGTATTTTATTAATTACAAAATATAATAATAATACACTGTTGGTCACACAAAATGAAACACCAAGAAGGACCAGAGATATCACAGCAAAATTTATGCGACAGATAACAAGCTGTACAAAGATAAAACGATTAAAATTACAGCCTCTTATGACGTGTGGATGAAGACAAAATCAGTAGTTAGTGTAGACATCATTGTTATACGCAGGATTTAACGGTAAGTAGATTAAATTACAAGTTTGAGATTGAAATGATAAAATAAATGTTTTCTAAATTTTTGTCGTGTTGTGAAATTCATTTCCAAACATTTTGCTATTCTATGACAACCCTAATTTTAGTTACTTAGAATTTTTTAATATTGAAATCTCACACACAGAATGCTAAAATTTTATTCTATGCTTTATTAAAATGTAGTATGTCAACTTCTCAAGTTTTCCACACACACACACACACATTTCAGATTACTTCACCTAGAATACATTCTCAAGCGAAGCGAATAACTGCAAACATATATCATAAAATAGTTTCGTAGTACATTTAAACCACATGCCGAAACACAGATGAGAAGGAAATAGCAGCTCAAAGAAATCGTATTCTTATTACAACAGGCGAAAAAAAAGTAAAGCATGCTTGAAAGTGAAACCATGTACCATATTTTCTGTCCATGCGAAACAGAGAAAGAGAAAAATAGTGTTAACCCAGTTAGCCAAATGTAGAAAGTCATCTGTATTCACCTTACATATTCACTTCTAATGCACGGCCATCAAATGGAATGCTCAATATTAAGTCTTGGATCATTTTTTTTTCTGACAGGAAGAAATTTCACTGCAAAAGTTGTTCAAATAGAACAACTTTTCCCCTTGATGCAAAGTTTTATATGTAATGGAAGTAGAATAATTATTCTTAAAATAAGGATTTCCAACACACACGTTGCAACATCAGTCAAAGTAAAAATAAAACTTTGTACCTTGATATATAAAATGTTTCTAAAATGAATTATCTTAAGAGTGAGAGAGAAATTATGGAAGCCATTTCTCATTGAAAAAGAGAGATTTGAGAAAACTCAAATATTTTGGAAATATGTATTCAAAATGTCAAGATAAAAATATATTCAATGAGTATTTAATAAGAAAAATACTAGAATAAGTATGTTCTACACTTAGAAAATGTTGCAGAAACCTTTTTTCCATAAAGAACTGTGAAATATTTGCTGAAAAGGAAATTACTGATAACGAAACACTTTGAATAAAGTTCCAAGAATAAATTCCAAAAATAATTCTGAACAAAGTTCCAAGAATAAATTCCAAAAAAAAAAAAAAAAAAAAATTCTGAATAAAGTTCCAAAATTAATTGTGAATAAAGTTCCAAGAAATGGAATACATGTAAACACACCCACTTATTCTTTCAATTTTGAACAATTCAGTTAATTGTGTTCTTTTTCTCTTATTGAAGAAGCAAATTTACATAAATTAAAACACGCATTTAAATTTAAATGATACATCACTGCAATTGTTTCATTTTCCACAATGAAACAAATCATAAAAGTGTTCTAGTTTTTGTTGCAATGTTCTAAAACATATATAACTTATCATTATAATGTTCGTTAAAATTTTCTAAGCACATGAAACAGCTATAGTCTCAACTTAATGATTTGCTTGTAAATTAAATTATGTAAAATAGAACGTTTCTGTCCCAATTATTCATTCTCTTTGAACAACAGCATGACTAAAAGTTTCTAGGAAAACTTCATTAGAATATGTTTATTTAAGTTGAGTTGACTCGGAACTTAATTTACCAATTAAATTGAAAGTTTACCTTCAAATAAAATGATTTCGCAAACTTTTAAATGTGTTATTCTAAGCAATAAATAAGCAAATAATGAATATTTGTTAATTTAATTTGTAACTTGTTTAACAGTGTACACGTACTACACTAGCAGCTGATTAATGTACAATAAATTGGTTAATTCTACTAGGTTATGCTATTAGTAACTCTGCTGTGACATTTCATTTTATTTATATCAATATCTCTTAGTTACTAAAGTAATATTGGCCTGATACATGATATATTTTGTTTCTTTTTAATAATTAAAAAGTGAAGTATTGTAAATATGTTGAAATAAGTGGAAATTTGTTGAAATTTAAAATTTTAGACCTAATATAAATGACTTTTCAAACTTTTTTGTGTGAATGTTTTCCTTTCAGCGTAAGACTACATCATATAACTTGAATTATTTCTTCAAAACTTGAACATGTTTTATAAAACCAAGTAATTCTCCATTAAAAAAACTATTTTGGTTCTCTGACTTTTCATCTTCAGTAACTAATGCAGAACAATGCGGAGAGAAGTGCAGTTTTCAAACTAAATAATAGCTTTTTCTAGCTGTATCGTACCGATAATTACACGCATTCATTTTATTCAAAACAGAATCACTTATCGCTACTGAAGCTTTAAAACTTTTATTTAATTAAAAATAATCAAAATTTTCCAAAATATGAATAATTATGTTTACAACTTTAATGCAAACTTTCGTAGTAATTGCAGTTACCTAGTGATGCTTTTTTCAAGCCAAAAGTAGCTCAATCTGACTATCGAATATAATGAAAACAAAATTAAATCAATTTAGGAAGTAGTTAATTTTCCTCAAAATTTAGAGGCTTTTTGCCAAAGTTCTTAAGAATAGCCAACTTTTATATTTTATATACTAAGAAACTTTAGTTTTTTTAGTGAAAGATTTTATCCACTTTTTTTCTTAGATTTTTAAAGATTCATTTTTCAAAGCCACTTATAGAAAGTAAAGAAGGCCATTTTAAGCTTCTATATTTATTTTAATACTTTTTTCAACTTTCTGGTACAGTTGACTCTCGTTAATTCAAACCTTCAATAATACAAACCTCTCGCTAATTCGAAGTATATGCTCAGCCCCTAAAGAAACTCTTAATATTTCGAACTTAAACAATACGTATTGATACACTCAATATTTCAAAGTAAAATCTGTGGCTGGCCAGACTACAGCACGCAATAATTCGAACTTCTCTTACATAGCTCTCGACAATTCGAACACTCACTGTCATGTAGAATTCTACAGCAAACGGGTTGGATCTTACATGTTTTGCGTTGCATTGTACCTTCGTATCTCTCCTGTAACGTAGCCCCTTTAATAACCATCTGTCTGCATCCCTCCTTTGTGTTTCCTTGTTTCTCAAGAAAAGAAACATTTTTATTGTTTTCCTTCTTCAAGTGGACAATAAACCTGCCGCACTTGTAGTGAGCCGTCCATATCTTTCGTTCAACACTTGGTCTTGCTACACATTTGTTCAGAAATGATGGTCCGCTATTAAAGAAGAGATGCGTAGAATTGTGTATTTTGTGTGAGAGTGACATGTCGATTTATGACTCATTTGTGTGACTTATTGCATGTGGCACCAAACAGGGAATGGACTGGACTGCCTTGAAGAACCAATGGTGTTGGAGATAGTGTCTGAGAGAACTGATAACAGATTAAACACAAATTTTTAAAGATAACAGATTTTTTTCGTCAAAATATTACTTATGCATAGTATGTATTCTATTAATAATAGTTTTAAAAACATAAATGTGCTTTTTAATAATGAACTTTCAACTTCTGTATAATATTTACACTGTGTATAATATGTACTCTTTAAAAATACACTCAGAAACATTGAAAAAAGCGACCCAGGAAGAAAGCATCGGATTGAAATGAAATTTAATACACATAAGAACACAGATGAGAGATTCACTTGATCTCCAAAACAAGACAATTAAACGAATACAGGGTGTGTAACGACACAAATACTGGGAAACTTCAAAGGCGCGTTGGACCACCTCCAGCTGCAATACATGCCGCCACACGGTCCGACTTTGAGTTCATTAGACACCTTATGTTGTCCTGAGGCAAATGGGCCTACAAATCTTGAACAGACAACTCTAAATCATATACAGAATGACACGATGGCATCTGCAGTTTTAGCTGATCCCAAACGTGCTCTACAGGGGACAAATCGGGGGAGCGGGCAGGCCATGGAAGTGTCTGAAATGATGTAGGAAGCCTTGAGCAACTCTTGCTGTAAGCGGACGAGCATTATCTTGCTGGAAAATTGCCCCTGGGAGACCATTTAGAAAAGGTCCTACATGGGGTCGAAGAATATCATAAACGTAACGTTGGTCCGTTAAGGTTCCACGCATCACAATTAAAGTGGACCGGCTATCATAGGCTATGGCCCCCCAGACCATTACACCAGATGTGCGGTCAGTGTGACGTAGAACAGTGTGGGGGAATTGTACCGCTCACAAGGGTGCCTCCACAACCGTACACGGTTATCATCTGTCCCCGAAACGAACCGAGATTCATCACTAAACACAACCTTTTGCCAATCTGTGACATTCCACATTGATCTGGCTTGGCACCACTGTAGATGCAGTTGCCGAAGTTCCGGTGTTAAAGGGAGTGCACGGAAAGGGCTCCATGATTTAAGATTTGTTTCTGCAAGATGTTTGGTAATTGTTTGTGGAACAATTGCTACGCCTACGTCTGCTCGTATCGTTGAACGAGTCACTGTGGGGTCTACAAGTGCTTGCCGCTAGATCCTTCGATCCTTTCTCCTCGTGGTCTTCCTGGTCACTCCAGACCCGGTTTTCTGCGCGTGGGTACCTTCTCGTGTCCACTGATCCCAACAATTTCTAACGGCACACACAGAACGATCCCCCTGGCCAGCAACACGGCACGTTGACCAGCCTGCAGTTTTCATCCCTAGGATCATCAGACCTCTCTCAAACTCGCTTAACTGTGAGAAATGTCTTCTAGCACGTTTACCTGGCATGTTTCGCTTGCCAAAGTCTTCCTACAATCGGCGGGTAATCGTCACGTTTATGAATCTTCGAATTTGCGCTGGCTTATATAGCACCCTCTTCCTGATTGTAGAGCCACCTTGGCGTGTATGAGCATACGTTTTGGCACAAAACTTGGATCATTTGCATATCACATTACGCTGTACTTATTTGCAAAGTTTCGCGACTGTACTTAGCTTCCTTCTTGGGTCGCTATTTCCGATGTTCCTGTGTGTGAGAGTGTACTTTAAAATAATTTTATACATGTGTACAATTGTTGTTTTACTACATAGTTTCAAATTTAAATGAGAACAAAAATTTTTCTTCACGTATTTTTGGAATTCTTTCCTACCTTTTTGATAATTTGAAGTTTTTCTTTGGTCCCTCCAACTTCGAATTATCGAGAGTCGACTGTATTTCATTTCTTGTGATAGCTTAATAAATGTAGTTTATGAAATATAAAAGTATTTTCTAGCCATAAACATCACTTGTGCCTTACTCATGTCCTTCAAATTCAATAAATTGTTTTTGGAACATGTTAGTATTTCTCAAACGACACGTGTTGTGAAGAGTTGGATTTTTGAGGAATTGATTAAATTTTGGCTTTTAGATGAAACGAAATCTTGCTTTTTAGGAAAGTGACTTGAAAAAAAAATGTCTTTTAAATTGGCCTAACAAGGACTTGAAGAAATGGAAAAATGGATAAGAAGAAATCGATTTAGCGAAGAGGTGCTTCTCACTACAATTCAATTTCCTTTAACCCCTCGACTGACGTATCTACTGTCAGATCTTAGATAAGGCAAACTTTCAAGAATCACACATTGACATTGAGGAAAGTTATGTTGCATTTCTTAAAATAATAATAAAAAACATAACGTTACCCTAACAGCTTGAACTGTTTTACATATTTCAATCTATTTCCGAAAAGTGTGGAATGAAATAGTGCTTTCATAATTTTACTCCAAGCCTAAAGAAGAAATAAAAAAAGTGCCTATAAAATAAAAATACCCACATGCAAATAAATATGTTTGAGAATACTTAAAAAAAGGAAAATCCTAAAAAAAACCTATACCAATAAATGGAATTTCTCATTACTAACCTATTTAACTGCAAATATCCTTTTACTAAACCTTAAATGTGTGCATTATTTACAAATAATTTTATTCGGTCTGGAGTTACTATACATTTACACTAAGTCTATTTTATTCATATTGAATTACGTATCTGAACTTAATATTCAATTCGTTTTTTTAAAAAAATTGCCACAAAATTATCTGGTACCGTTTTAAGGTATCCGATGAGGTTGTAGAGTTCTTTTTAGGTGTTAAGACACTGAGAAAAAAAAGAAAAGAAAAATATATAAGTGCAGAGGAGGAAGAAGAAATGACGTATAAATTGTTTTTTTTAAATATTTACTCTACATACTTTATCAAATTATTTTTCAATGAGTTTTTTTTTCTTAAGGATGGAACTGTCACGATAATTTGTGCGTGATAAATGGAATATCTCTCAAACAATTTAATTAAATTCAATGAAATTAGTAACTCTTTATGCAATAAGCCCGTTCGAGAGTAACAAACTGTAGGTTTTAAGGAAGTTACATTTAATCATATTTTACAATCATTTTTAGCTTAGAACATAAAATAATTTTTGTGTAAAATCCTTAACAGCTAAACGGAATGCTTATAAATATTTATTTCTTAAAATATGTTTTATCCTGCGGTTAGTGACACTTCAGATGGATCGAGAATTGTATTAACGAAATTAAAATTATATTACACTGCTGGACAATTGCTAAGGACGGATAACACTATCATCCATAGCAACCACAAAATGAAAAGAAGCAAAATGTGGAAAATTAGACTAAGTGCGGAATATTAGTAAGAAGAAGTATGAGTATGCAAATTTTTTTTGCATGTCTGTTCATCACGTGATAGCGTTCATAAGAGCTTTAAAGGTTTTGACGCGTGTGGACAGTTGTTGTTTCAAGTCAAAGTTTTACAGGAAGGATTTAATAAAAGAACTTAAAATTTTTGGCATGTCTTCCCGACATCACATAGATATTTTTATGCGTGGCCGAATTATTGGAAAGATCGAAGAAGAATGAAAAATAAGAGATGTTACCAGGGAGTTCGACATCGCTCACAGCGTTGTTTCACAGCTATGGAAGTCATTTAAAACTATTGGAATGTGTAGTAGACGGCACGGGGAGGTCGTGTTAGAAGTACGACGCCTGCAGAAGACAGATATATCGTCCTATCAGCAAAAAGGAACAGGCGCACCACAGCTCAGACGGTGGCAAATCAGTTTCTTGCTGCCTCAGGAAAGCAGATCTCCCGAAAAACTGTTGCCAGACGTTTGAGGGGAGGAGGACGATACGCACGCAGACCTATTGTGTATGTCCCATTGACCAGACAGCACCGTACTGCCCGTTTGCAATGGTGTCGTGAGCATCACAATTGGACTGAACAGGATTGGATATGCGTACTATTCTCAGATGAGAGTAGGTTCAGTCTGTCATCGGATTGTAGACGCCAACTGATCTGGCGCGAGAGTGGTACTGCTTATCGTCCAGAAAATATCCAGGAAAAGGACCGATATCCGACATGCAGTACCATGGTGTGGGCCGGCATCATGATCAATGGCCGCACGCGCCTACTTGTGGTTGTGAATGGGACTATGACGGGCCAACGATATGTTGATGAAGTTCTACTTCCTCATGTTCGTCTTTTCCGTGGTACTGTCGGTGATAAATTTGTTTTTTTGGACGACAACGCAACATGTCATCGAACACTCGCTGTTCAGCATTGTCTAGACAGCGAGGGTATTTAACGTCTCGTATGGCCAGGGCGTTCTCCAGATCTAAACCCCATTGAAAATGTGTGGGATGCTTTGGGGAGGCAAGTTGCTGGTCGAAACTATCCTCCGACAAACAAGAACACCCTCATCCGTGCACTCACAGAGGAATGGGATAAATTGCCTCAACAGCTGCTGGATAATGTTGTGCAAAGTATGGTACGACGTGTGGAATGTTGCATCACACTCCACGGTGGACATATCTCGTACTGATACCTTTCTTTAAGGTGCCTGCTGACTTTTAGATGCATTGTTCCATTTCTCCGTACGCAGATCAAATGAACATTTTTTTTCTTTCAGATGTTTCACAGCTTTCGGCCTTTCCAGAACAATAAATATTCTTTATTCTAATGTCTGAACAGTGTGGCAACTATATTTTATCCTACTAGGCCTCATGTCTCTCTTAATGTTATGCTACATAGCAATTTGTGATCCGTCCTTAGCAATTGTCCAGCAGTGTATGTCCAATATACTTTTTTATCCTGATTTTCTTAACATTGGAAATCTTGCTAAAATTTTATAAAAATAATTTTTTTTCAAACACTAGGGATAATATATTTTATTTATTAACATTTTAAACACCACACTATAATTGAAAAATGACATGAACTAAATCTTGACAAAAATCAAATTAAAATTGAAAAATATGATCTATAGAAAGAAAAAAAAAATTACGAAAAAATGTCTTAAGGATTTTTAGCATGTTCCAAAAATGGAACATCGGCGGGTACCATTTAGTTTTTTCACATGTTTTCTAAAAGTATGACCAATAATATTTTAATTCAAAAATCAATTATTATATGCACTTTTAAGAAGTAGACTCTAAACCATATGTGGCCCTAAACATTTCTCCACGGGGTTTCATCATTCTCCGTTGTATGGGGAGGGGAGGGGCATAATACCCGACAAACAACTGAAATGAGCCTTAAAAATCTCAAAAATAAAATGGGGGAGGGACTAAAAATTTGAGTGTGAACGAGAAAAATCTATCATTTTATCTCTACAGAATTTTTTAAATGTACCCCAAATAGAGGAGGGGTGGGGGAAGGTTCCCAAACGGGTGCCCCCTGGTGTCTGAAGTAAAGTTTTATAAATAAAGCAAATTAAGCTGAAAATATAATTTACAAAAAAGAACTTATACATTTACAGAAAATCGCACTCACTTATTAGAAATACACTCAATAAAGGAAAACATCAGTAGAACAAAGAAATAAAGAAATAAACTTCATATCAAAATTCTCAAAGCTTTTATTATAATAAAGCAAAAATATATATATATACTAGAAAAATACAGACTTATACTAAAATTCTTTAAAATGAAAAATAAAGACAAAATATATTGTTGTTTTTTTTATATATGTTATTTTATGTCCTAAACTATTTTTACTCTCCGTGGTTGTTAGGAAAACATTTCTCATGTGATCTTTTTCCGCACTCGATGCATTCTTTTTCGTTGTGTTTTTCTGACATACTGCACAACGTCCTTGTGCTGATGGAACAAGATAATGAGCAGCTGATTGTCTCAAAGATTTAAAGCTATGAGCGCGAGGTCCTGGAACAGAGTGATTTTTCGTAATATCCATCCAGCCACAACAGCCAACGTTTAGCGCATTGCTAAATAGATTCCAATATTATTTTTTATTTCTAAACAGATACCGATATGTTACAAGAAGTCTGTCTTGTAAATTGACACCTCCCATTCCCTCATTGTACAATTTTATAAGATTTCGTTAACAATTATCAATTTTCTTTTTTTGTGCACGGCAAAATCTCTTCGTTTTAGCGACAGTATCAAGTGTTACATAATTGGATGCTATAGTTACAACAACACTGTCTTTCCATTGGCAAATGTACACTTGTCCGTAGCTTCGGTAACTGAAATTACTTCTTTGGCATTCTCTTGCTTCTTTTGGAGATTTCAAAGGGCACTTTCCTGTCTGATTATCTAGAATTGTGCCAGTAGCTTTAAAATCTTCATCATCTGATAGTCCATAAAATATTCCAAAGTCTCTTCTACAGTCCGGGATGTCTTTGAATGCGACATCTTATATGCGTAATGGATATTCAATAAATGACGAAACAGAAAATAGAAAAATAATATAAGACCTTATCACGTGACCAAATAAGATATACGTAACATCTAACTATCAACAAACGCATGTACAGTTTCGCTGCAGCTAAGAAATTCACTTGAGAGTGTCCAGAAAGAGGGGAAGGGGAGGGAGGGATTAAGAGAGAGGGAGATCCGAAACCAAAGTTCACAGTCATAAATATCTTCCTCCAAAACATGCTTAAAATTTTTAGCATTCAGAGATCTTTTTCCGCTCTCCTGTGAACTGTAAGCAAAGTAACTGTATTGTGTTAAAAAGTGTATCTTTACACGTCAATGCTCCAATTTTGGAACATTGAAATTTCTTACCCGATAGTAAAAACCGCAATGATATTCTTGATGATATCTTACAGTCTATAGTTAAAATGATAATTTTTAATTACTTTTACCAAATAACAAATATATTTTTTTAAATTTTAAATTTTATATGAAATTTTGTGAATTTTGTCCCATCAAAGGTAAAAAAAAAATGCATAATTTTGATTTTTTTCTCAGGGAGACAATTTACTTCAGCAACACAGTACTTCAGTTCCAAAAAATAATCCATGTTTTTTGTCTTCAAAATATTTTTTACGGAATAATATGAATAAAATTGAATTTTTCTGAACATTTCAAAATTGATGTTCCAATAATGGAACATTGGTGTGTAAAAGGTTAATAGTTATGACAATTTAAAAATATTTATATTCTTTAAAATACAATATAAAGTTCTTCTAAAAATCAACTTCTAAAAAAGTGGCCTCCGAACCTAGTAAGATGCTTTAATCTAAGAAATACTTGGTTAACTATTATCTTTAAAAATGGATGTATTAATTCATTTTAAAGCTAATATGCGTCTACATATATGTATATGTATATATATATATATATATATATATATATATATATATATATATATATATTAAATGTAAATCAAATTATTTATCTTCAGTAACTCAATAATTGTAATACAATACAGCGTTAACTGTGTGTGTGCTTAATTATATAGGGAATGGAGGAATCTAATTATGTACTTTCTACTATTTTTTAAAGTTTCTTTTTCTTCTTTTATATTGTTTTGAAAAATTTATTTGAGAATAGTGTCACAGAACTCAAGCAAATATATTGTTATGAATTTTGCGTAAATAGGGTAAGTAATTTGCATTTGGATATGAAATGCATTTATATTATTCTCTGTTACATTTATATATATATATATATATATATATATATATATATATATATATATATATTCTATTACATTTATAATATATTTTCAAGCAACGCCGTCCCGTACATAATAATGGCGATGTAATAGGAATTTGGAAAAATCTTAGTGATAGAGCCAAGTTGGCATCATTTTTGGCTACCAGGTTGGTAACTTGGTGATTGTGTTGGCGACCATTTTTGGTGAGTTTGAAACCATATGGATTCATCTGGAAATTAGTGGAGAAACCCACTAATTTCAAGACCTATGACGCAAGAAGATCTTACTCGAAGAATCCTCGAAGCCTATAAATACGGGGAGATGGTCGGCGAAACTAAGCTAGTATTGTTTTGACTAGCAGTTAGTAGTCTTGGCTTGACCATGAACAGCCGTCTAGCGATTAGCTCGTCGGTTAAGTAGGACGAACGGTGTTCATGAATAATCTTTTGCATACGTGTGTAATGGACACTGATACTGTGGTTGAGTGCTGTAGAAGGTGAGAAGTCCTTCTGATATTTATTTTGTGAATTTTGCAGCTGAATCCTGTATTTCAAGAATTGTTTTCTCGACAATATATCTCCGTCGCTCCTAAAGAACTACCTTGTTCTTTGCGATTGATTTGCATAAAATCCTTGAACCCCGATCAACGTAACAATATTTATGCTATTAGAATCATAAAAATGATTTAAAGTTTTTAAGATACTGGTTACTTTTTCACTTTGAAAAAGCACGATGGCTATTGGCGACGGATTTCGTAATTTTAAATATTGGTCGAGTGAGAGGATGGAACACACGAAACTAATGCGAGCACTTATTAGTAATCAAGATGTATGATTTTTTTCATTTTAAAATAGATGATTAATTAAATGTAAGTCGTTTCAAATTCATTCTTTTTAAAAGGACATTACATTACTACATTAGGCCACATCCATATTTATAAACATACATTGAAAAATTGCTTATAAGAGGGAAAAAGATAAAAGCTTAAAAAATCTTTCAGTATATAGTTACCCTGTAAAATGTTCAATTTAAGTGCAATTAAAAATGATTCTAATCAAAGGCTCAAACTTGGCATGTTAATCTGTAATAATAGCCAATTACACTTCCAAGGGAAAACTATTTTTAATAGATAGCATAACAGAAGGTAAAAGAATTGCTGTGATACGCACACACACACGTTGAGAATAACTTGCTTTGCTTTAATGGAATCATGTTGTACTTTTGTTTAACTGAAAGTTTATGAGGTTATACTTAAAAATAGAAAGCAATCTATGATGACAATATTTTTAATGTTTTTATCCGTCTTTCATTGTGAGGTTAAATTAAATTCAGAATGTTTTCATAATTCCTATTTTAATTATGTGAGGTTAAATTAAATTAATAATGTTTCCCCATCATTCGCTATTTTAATTATACATTTATAATTAAACAGTCAAAACTTACCATCTTATCTACATATAGTTGATTTCAACACCATTTGTGCTAACTTCGTACGCCATCGTTTAAATATGCACAACTATTATAAATCGCCTACTGTTATATTTACATCTAACAGCAAATCCTAAGGCTAAAAATATACGAACATTTTTTGAATCTGGCTAAAATTTGCCTTCAGATAATTTCCAGTTACAATCCAATGAATAAAAATTAAAATACACTAAATTGCATGTTAAGAGTGACATTCAAATAGCTGTTTTTCTATAATGAAATATCTTAAAGCTATAAGTTGTCTCATCTTTTAAAAAGATGAGAAATCCATTAACTACGATGCAAGTTAATGGATGGACCTAATAGACACATATTGTACATATTGAGTACAAGTATTCATTTGAACCTCTTATTTAAAGCATTTATTATCTTAAGGGATATAAGTATAAGATTTCATTTATATTTATGACAGCTAAAAGAGGATTTACTATTTGCTGTTTCTTATCTAAGATACATCTTGCAGAAGTAGAATGTCGAGTGTATTAGACAAAAAGCATTTAGCTTACAAGCATACGTGCTGGAATTACCCGTTTCAAAATAGCTACATCTTACTGGACATCAATATTTAAGATAAAATCCTCTCCTTTTCTTTCACATCTGCCACTTTTTATTGGATTTCCAATGTTTCAGAAACCATACTTTCAACAAAAATGTTTTCTATTTGCATATACTTGCAGTTAAATAAATGCTTCTCAGTCAAATGTCGGTGCAGAAGAAAAACTGAAACCCTTTATTATATAGCTTCTTTGATCTCTTTATGAGTTCTGTTACAGAAGTTACTTTTTTTACAGCTGTTTTGATTAAACTCTTAGTTGTTCTAATAAAATTGTGAGGAAGACAATGAGAAAACTGGAATGACCACCAGTTTGTCATTCTTTTTATTTCAGAGATACAATAGTGAAGTAAATTAAGTTCATTATGAAATATATAATTAAATTTGTTATTAGTTCACATATACACACCTTGCACTTTAGCATGAAATTCTGTACAAATGGCATGTAATATTTACTTATTTAAAAAACAAAATGATTTGGAAAATATTCTTGACATTTTAAGTAATCCCAATTTCTTAGATGCTTTTCTCATCTGAGTTGGTATAAATTGCTTCTTGGTATTTAAAATTTAAAATAATTTTTACATACAATTTCTAGGGATGTCCATACGTAATTTTGTTTTTAAATTAAGAGCGATAATTTTGAAAAATAAGCAGATATTTCTAAATTAAGAGGAATAGTGAATTGCAAATGAATAATAAATAAAAAGTATCATAATGATAGTTTTTTTTCTATAGAAAGTTTTAAATATTTCACAATAAAAAATTGAAACTTATTACTTAAAATGTTTATTTTTTGTTTATTTAGAGTTACGTACTGAATATACAGCTAAACTATAATGAGTAATTAGACAATTTGCATAATAAACAAGCATTAAAACCAAGACTTCCTCCTTTATTCAGTTTGCGATAACTATGCTATAATGGTATGATGAAGAATTTTTTTTGTTTAACTAAAGGAAAAAATGGAACGAAAATACTCATGAAATTAGCTGAATCTTTAAAAATAATTTAATCCATCTTCTCATTAGTAAAAAATTTTTTTTAATAATTTTCCTCAGAAATTCACTTAAAGTTTTTCTACTCTATTAGATTGATTGTGCAAATAGCAATTTATTTTCATTTAGAAAATTAGAAAATATTCTTAATGTATAAGAACCGAATTTAATAAGTAAGCAAAAAATAAAAAATAGAAAGAAAAGAAATTGAGTGAATACACCTATTCTAATACAGATTCTCAGAAAATTGCAGGAAAATACACTTGGCTTGGCTAAACTTGAGGCAAATATTTTTCTAACGTTTCTAATTTTTCTATACGGCAGCAACTGCAATTCAGTACATCAAAGTATTCACAAATATTTGCATTTTTTAGTAGCAAAGATTTCATTGCAACAGAGAGAATCACAAATTTTTAAAAAGGGATCAAGGTAATAGTTGGCTGTTCGATGGGCACTTCGATGTGGATTGTAGGCTCCTGGTTCTATTTAATGACATAACTTAGTGTAGAATAACATTGGCTGCTACATGCAATATATAATAAGGGCACGCACTTTTTAAATGGCGTGGTGTGGTATATTAGTACAGTAAGACATTATTTCGATTGTTTTTTCATAATGTAAATTTAGTGCAAGTGTATTTTGTCCTCTATGTAGGAAGGTGTAATGTACTGAATTGCATCTTTAGAGTACTTCCGATATTAAGGTAATATATTAAAGATATATTTAAGTTTTTTTTTTTTTTTTTTTGCCTCTAAAGAAACACACAGTTTTTTTTCTTTTGTTCCTAAAATTTGAAAAGATTTTTATCAACGATTATTTAATTCTTCCACTCGTACATCTTGATAATTTACCTAACTGAAGCATTTTTTTCGCACTCAAAACCACATTTTTGTTAATTAAGCGATAAATGTTATAATTTACTATGTTCACAATTTTAATTTTTCTGTATTTTTCATATTTATTATAACGCAATATTCAATTTCTGTTCAATTAGGTTTTATATTGTTTCAGTAGTAACTACTCTGAATTCCAAAATTTAAAAAAAAATTCAATTTTGAGGTATTTGTCAAGAAAGCACAGTGTTAGTTTGTTTGTAGTATTCTTGAAAGCAGATTCATTTCATAATGCATTTCCTGACTCAAATATTGCTGACGATCTCTTTTGATATCAAGCAGCACAACTTTCAATGTAATTAATTATTCGTTTCTTGTAACCATTTTTAGCAAGTGCAAAAAAATTAAATGAAAAGGATATGCGAACACACACGCTACATACACACAGTCATGTGTATGTGTGTAGCGTGTGAATTTTTTTTATTAACCTTCGCACTCTACAGTTGCCTGTACGTATTGGCGACGGACCTCGTGATTTTGATGTGTGTGTGAAACTTCTTCCTTAAAAATTATTAGCCAATGAGGAATTCCATACTTATAGAAAATAACAAAAAATGGATTAGTAATAAAATACACTATACGAAAAGCTAAAATTTACATAATAGCATAACCTTTTCAGTTTATTGCAATATATACTTGCATTATATATTTATTTTAAACGATAAAGAAATAGAAAAATACAGTGTGATATTTACCAGTGTAATGAAATGGTTGTAGGATAGATAAATTAAAATGTTAATTTTTTGCTTAAATACTAAATTTCTAATAAAAAGCTTTTTTAGCGTAGAAATTGGAGAAACATTCTATTATCGATTGTTTAGCAGTATTTGAATACAATACCTGCTACTAGATTTAATCTTAACAATTATGTAAGTAGCAAGTGGTTTGTTCGATTTATCTCGAATTCCTAGATAACTTGCACATTCCACTCGAACATCTTATATTTTACCGTTATAGCTCACTGAAATTCGATCATATTTCGGTGTCGTTGAGAATGAAGATATCGATGCACAGTAACAGTGCTTTTGGCTGATATCTTCTTATTTTCTGCTCGAAGAAACAGAACTGATACCTCGACATCGATACCATCTAGCATCTCTTCAACTATGAGACATTACAGCCTGTTTTTACTACGCCTAAGGCCTTTGACTGAAGAAGTTTCTTGCTTATATCATAAGTATTTGTTTTTTTTTCATGAGAAACTTAATATGAGAAGCTTTTAGAAAACTTCTTGAATACATAACACTTTTTTTCAACCTTAAAAATGTGCGTATGCTTAGATATTTCTTTATATTATTCAAGAGTATATAATGGTATCTCATATCTAAATTTTCGAGAAACATCCAGTACTTGAAAATTTGCTTGTTATAAGAAATGAGCTGTCAATATAGATATTACATGTGGGTGTATTTTATTTAAAAATACGAAGCATGGGATATCGTAAATGTAGCTGATATTTATTTATTTAGAATCCATTATTTAATTTGATTTTCTTGAATTTGAGAAAATGGATCTCGACTTAAATATTAACTGGTAAATTTCAGTAGAGTTACTTAAAGGACATCATTTTGAAATAATTAAAACTACATAATGTTTTTTGCCGATTTATATTAATTAATTCAGCATATTTTAACATAAGATTCAGTTTGAATCTTTATTAGACAAATAAAATACTTTATTCAGAACTTTTGAAAATAAATTTATTGTGTACTATTTTCTCACTATAGCAAGCTATTGTTATAATTTACTCTTTACCGTTACCTGTTTCCATGATTTAACACTGGACATTTCCCACTCTCCTTTCTAATAAATAAATAAAAAACGTTTTACTTTAAAACAAAGATTTCATAACATTTTTAGAATTTAGTAATGCTAGAATATTATACTTAAGTCCTAAAAAAATGTTTATAAGTTTTTATCATTGGAAAGTTTTTAAAAATATATAAAATAGATATACTCACACACACATGGAAACAAATGAAACATTTTTTCTCCTAAATTAATCGAATATTTCTTAAATTCTTTTAGAAAACATTCGAATATTTTTAAGTAACATCCCCCTCCCAGCACGTAGTTTGGTTAAATTTCCTTTTTTTTCACGAAAAGGTTCGAATCGAAGTTGTGGGAACGTTGTGTCAGATAAGAGTTATTTTTGGAGACAAAGACTGCCGTAAGGAGAATCATTTTTTGAAGAACTTGAAGTGGTACACCTGAACGAAAGAATAGTAGCTAGAGCTTTGAAAGATTTTTCTAAAAAGAAATCTTTGTATGAGTAAAAAATGGAGAGGAACGTAAGAGAAAAAGTGTTTAAAGAATATGGAATCTAAAGACTAAGAAAAAAAGTATTGCTCAGAAAAGTACATGAAAGGGGAAAGAAAAGTAGATGATTTTGAAAAAACATGTGAAAACTCCACTGTGTTTAGTTTAGTTGCAACATTTTTTTGTGTGTTATGAGAGGATATTCTCTCATCTATAAATATTTCATAGCATAAATGTCAGAACTTTCTATCCGTTTTATTTCCATTTCGAAAGAATTTTGATTTCAATAAGTTTCATGTGTATTTTTTATGTCAATTTACTTGACACATAAACATGCTTTCTGTTTAATCAATTATTTGATAAATTTTTACTAAAACAAAGTGTTGTTATAGGTTTAAAATTGCATTATATTATATTAAAAAGTCAAAAACAGTTCTTCGTCACTATTTATTTAAAATAAAGCTTTAGCTTCAATATTAAGTGGATTCCTCAAATAAACAATTTTATTACTTGAAAATAAAGTAATAATTCGTTAATTTTTTTTTCAAAAATGAATATCTTAACACAGTTCAAAAGAATTTAATATGTGAGTGGTTGGAACACAAGTTATTCCATTACTTGCTATTAAACCGTTTTATCCCAATTTATTTATTTTATTCAAATTTGAGTAGAATTATATTTTCTAAAGTTAGATAAACCTAAAAAAACTAAATATAACAAAATTTGAAAAAATTATGTATAAAATGTAAGAAATCTGACCCATCCTCTAAATAGGACACTTGAATAAATGGGAAATAATTTGCACATACAGGTTTTAGTATTCTCATCAAAGAGGAAAAGCTATTTCCGTGTACAAAATTTTATTTTATTTGAACAATACTTTCTTGTTTACAAAATATTTCACTTTTCTGATACATTTCAATCTAGTTTTGGTGGAAAGGTCCAAAACAAGCCTGACAAAGCGTTTTGTCACATTAGCCACAGTATATGTTTGGTTTTTCTTTGCAGCCCTCTTTTTGACAACGACGTTGTTTTTCTTGCTTTAGTAAAAATGACTAATACTATTTTTACGGATATCATATTTTGCACCAGAAGGAACAGTCAAGATCCTAGGTCAACATTTTGTTCTTATCACAGTTTCTTTTAGGTAAACTGTTGTTACAGCTATTCGGAATTTCTTCAAGTTTAGGACTTTATATTTGATGAGAATTTTGTTAATTATCCAGACGTTTACCATAGCCTTATCCAGAGAACGTATAAAAAGTGGCCAGTACCACTAGTTCCCACGAATTTTAATGGAATAATGTCCAGGCAACCAGTCATGGGAATCCACATCATCCATATGTTTGTTGTAAAAATTTATCAAATTCGGCATCTTCCTGTTAACTTTGTGTCCGCATACTCACCTACAAATTTCATCAAATTATTATTGCATATGGCAAATAAAAGTTCGACTTCGAAAGATCAATTCTGGACATGCTGATTTACAGTTCCATTGTCCACAAAGTGTAAATAAGATTTCAACTTTTGGAAGCGGTTTCATGGCATGGCATTTTTCACCATGGTGTAATGCCAATGTCTCAGCATCCGACCAATAATCGCGTCCACAGGTGCTTGAATGATAACCAGTTAGAAGCAAAGTTCCTATAAAAATACGTATTTTGTCAGCTTTGGTCAAGAAATCTTGTTCCTTATATTTGTACCTTTTATTAGAAATAAATTAATAAACACCAAATAAATGTATATAAATACATCAAAATAGAATTTTTGTTTTATGCATTATCCAACATAAATATGCAACTTCTACTCCTGAGAGCTATTATTTTCTTATCATCAACATTTATTTTCATCCATCATTTTCAAAGTCTATCTTACTTGAAATCTGTTCCTCTATTCTCTCTCTCTGTGAATATCTTTATCTTACCTTCCCTTGTTTGTCCATAAAATCTCGTCCTTCAATTGGAAATCTTAGGAATGTATCATGAATATTATTTTACATCTTAGTTTCTGGTAAACAGGCATAAGAATACATTTAGTAATTTAATATATAGGGTGGAACATAAAAATCTTGTACTGAATATAAGTATTAACTTTGTTCAAACTATTAAAATTAGACACATGTTTTCCCCCCATTTTTTGAAGTGCTATTATGAATTTTTAATAAGATATTTTACCTCAGTAAATTTCAACGTGTAAACTTTTGGTAGCTCAGAAAATGTCTAAGCGGTATTCCAGTTCCCGCCAAGTTTTAAGTTCAACAGTTGCTTCACTCACACTCAACCTGGCACTTTTAGGAAAACCCTTAAAGATGTATATTTCTTTAAACGTTTCATCTTTAAGAGTTCGTTTTATTGATCCATCGTTTTATTGACTTTGCAAAAGGAGGTTTGCTTCCATAACAGCGTCGAACAGTGTTTTTAACTGTGTCGAAAACTACACTGGACTTTAAAGGGCGATTTCGTTTCATGAAACCCAAACGCACATTGGGTTTACTCTTGAACGACTCCATTTCGACAAAAAGTGATGTCTGATGTCGTACATAGAAATGTTCCCTCGAGTCACTCTTGATAGAGCATTCTTGTCATATACTGCATAATACAACTACTAAAACTGACCTACGCAATGGTACAAAAGTTACTTTATTACAATAGATGATTATTTTGTAATGAATTTTCAAAATCAAGACAAGACTTTTGGTTCACTCCTTATATTTGATTATTTCGAATTCCTTTATTTCTTATGAATTTCTGAAATAATATATCTGTCACCTTTCTGAACAGTCTTCAATCTTTATCATGAGAATTCTCATATATTGATTGTCCTACAACAAAGTGAAATGAATGTCTACGATTTCATTTGAATATTTCGTAAATTGTAGAAATTGTTTTCATTATGTATTCTTCATGCTTGTCATCTATAAAAATTATTCATTAGATATTAAATTTGTAGAACATAAAAAAACATCTCGAACTGTCTCTTATACAATAAAACTATCTAACACTTCGTCTATTTCAGATCATTTTCAATAAATTGAAATTTAAGACATATAAATGAAAATAGTAGCTTTGCTTAGAGTTTACTTAGCAGTTATATGCAAAAAGTACTTATCAATGAAAGTCTAGAGCTATCTGAAATTTCTAGTTTTCTAAGTCTGGGACTATTTTTTAAATTTTTATTTACTAATTATAATCTAATTTAATCAATCAATGAAACGTGAATTTCCTGTATGTTTATAGTTCCCATTAGAAACACTGTACCTCAATCTGTATCTCACTGTAGAATTAATAAGTTTCCTGTCTGAATGAGCTTCTCTCTCTCTCATAGCTCCTGCCATTAGAATATTTTACATATTATTAATTGTAGTAATTTGAATTTATTTTACCATTTAATATAAAAAAATCATATTTTGGACAAATTAAGAAAATGACTTCTTACAGGCAAAAGGCGTAATTTCAGTGTAGAGAACAAATAATAAGACGTTTCTCATTTATCTTTAAATTTCAGACATCAATTATTAAATTTTTGATTCGTACATTGCTTACAATACATATAGGTTAATATACGATACAAACATAACAAGTAAAATAGTCTCAAGTATCATACATAAATTTCAGAATAAAGCAAGTTCTGTTTGATATTTAATTTTAAAGGAATATTTCAGACATTCCTTTTTTATTTAAAGGAATACTTCAGTATACATAATTTTAAATTATAAAAAGTTAAAAAAATAAATGATTTGCGGAGGAAACAAAACCGCTATGCATATATAAACTCTCAAAATAATAT
This sequence comes from Trichonephila clavipes, assembly GCA_019973935.1. Taxonomy (NCBI): domain Eukaryota; kingdom Metazoa; phylum Arthropoda; class Arachnida; order Araneae; family Nephilidae; genus Trichonephila; species Trichonephila clavipes. The sequence goes on from BMAU01021314.1 coordinate 611,064, forward strand.
TGAATTCATTTTTCCACTGAATCTACTCAATCTCTACAACAGTATTTAACCGAAGCCACGTAATCAAATCTCGAAAAGATATCATCATCACAAGGATGCAAAATGTGGTACTAAGGTCTCACATTCACGAGAAAATCAGTAACTACTTAATTTAAAGAAATTTAAGGGTGTGTACAATGGAGAATTAATCTACATAGTAGGAATTTTGAATGAAGTTCAAAGGAATTTATGATTTCCATCCCTTCATAACAAACTTGAATAATGAGGGAAGTACTCCAACTTGTACCTTGAGTCCTTTATTAATGACTTCAGATCTTTGAAGGAGCTTGATTGGTTCTCCTATATATATTTGGTGTCCCTGTAGAGAAAGAAAGTTCTTTAGCACTGGGATATGTGGAGAAATATTGAAATGATTCGACCCGAGTTTGATGCAGCTGGTTTGATGGTTGAATTAAAGAGTTTGAAATATGTGAATTAAATGCAACTTCCCGAAAAGGAGAATAAAGTCTTAACTAAGAAATGACTTGCTGTATAAAATTAACTATATTCAGATCCATTTATTGTAAGTCCATTTTTAGCATTGTGTAAAAGTACAAAATGTAATAAATTATGAACTGCTCCAGAAATGTTAGTTGATTCATGCGTGCGATTTTATTGGATACATAAGTGTATCGATCGAAAGTATTGTTTGATTTTACATAGTAAGCCTACAGTTAATGGGGTCTCAGGGGAGTTAATGTTGTCTGGAGGGGTAAAAATATAAAAAAAATTTCAAATAGGTATATTTCTTTGAAATTAAAAGTAAGTAATTCGGACATTTTACACTTTATGTATAAAGGAATGAGGTATCAAAAAATGTTTAAAATATAATCATAATTTAAAATTTATTAACATATGAAGGTAAGAAACATTTCCGTAATAAATATTAAGTAATTCTTACGTTGCGCATGCTATTTTCTAAAATAGTAGCCCCTTTGATGTGTAAAGCTTTTTAGAATTATAAAACGTATCATACTCTTTAAACCCTACCTAATTTTAGTATTATGCATTTTTTGTATATAAAAATATTTGAAAGATACTGAAATTAAAAAAATAATAATAAAAATGTAATTCATTTTATTTTTTAAAAAAATATAATTTACTACTCTATTTATACAAAAATAGCTACAGTGTAATTAGAATACATTTAACTTTATAAATCAACTTATTGCTAGTAATAAGAGCTACAACTTTAGAAAATATCATGCACAACGTAAAACTTAATATTTCGTACAGAAATGTTTCTTACTTTCGTACGCTTATAATTTCTAATATTATGATTATATTTTAAACATTTTACAATTTTTGAAGCCTTATTTTTTATAAATAATATGTAAAAGATTCGTATTATTTAATTTTCATATCAAAGAATTATATCTATCTGAAAATAGTTTACATTTTCAGTTCTCGAAACGAAGTTAACACCTTTGAGATTCCTTAAGTGTACTAAATATATTATTGCAAGAACATTAAGATACCATTCTATAAAATATATTATTTATTTTAAATATTTTCTGAATGATTTTTTATGAATAAAGATTGCTATAATGTGAATCAAATAGTAATTAGATATGCACTTAACTATTTATGTTTGATAGTAAAATCACAAAGTTTTTCACTTCTCTAAAGCTGATATTTTTGTCCCACAGTAAATTTAATAGAAGATTTACCAATGAGTTTAGAGATACTACTTTTAATTCTTTTTGTTAGAATATTAAAGTGATTAAATATGATATAGAAAAAAAGCAAACCTTAAGATTTAAGAATTATAAAAAGAAAAAAAAAATCACTCGAAATATTTTAAATATTTTATAATAATAATCACACACTGTGCTTTCTTTGTATTTCTCTTATATTAAATTTTAATTTTGTTGCAGATTTAACTAACACAAATAACAATTATAATTTCTTTCGTATATATAAGTGTAAAGGCAAATGAAAACTTCTAATATTCAAAATACATTTAAAAACAAATTTTACCAAAGCAATTTAAAACCATTTTTTTCTTCAATTTTTTTAATAATTTTAAGAGTCAACGTATTGCAACCAAATAAACTTAAGTGTATACGTTGATTACTAATTGATACGGTCAAAAGTCTGAAACAAATGAGTTTGATTTATACTACTAAATACAATCATCATTCAATTAGATACAATTCACGAATAACTGAAAAAACATTTTAGATTAATTATTTTAAAATGTCATTGTTTCTTTTAACACTAAATTATTGAGCTCAATAATGAATCGAATTCAGTTAAAACTAGTCCTACTTAAAATATGTTACGTTTATTTTTCACGTTCTTGAAAACATACGCTTTCAATATTGTTGCTTTTTTAATTCTCTCTCTCACACCCACCCACATTCCAATATAGCAGATTGTAAAATTGTAAAAAAATAGTGCAAAATACACTTAACGAAATGAAAAGTATGTCATGGATACATTTTACACAATGAAAAGCAAAAAATAGATTTAGTTGACCAAAGTAGGTTATAATGATCCAGGAAAGTTTTACTAATTTTTGGATCATAAAATATTTTTATCGTATTTATATTACAGCTCAAGAACTTAGCAGATTGGAGAGATTAAAGTATTTTAATCTTACTTGCAATGAAATGTTTTGTATAATTTATAGTCATTGAATAAAAATGTAAGATTACTTTTTATTTTAAGCTCCTTTTAAGTTCTTAAAATGCTCACTAAATACGAGAAAGAATCTAAAACATTTTAATGGTTCATTATCAATAATATGAGTACTGATCATCAGTTTATAATTATTTTAAAATATGCGAAAGTTTTGTCCATCGACAGTTTCCTTTTTAAATTTCTGTGTAAAGCTTTATGCCTAAGTCCCAACAGGAAATACAATTTGGGGAAAAGGGGGAATTATTTTTAATCTTTATTGAGCAGATAAGTATTTCCATCAAGTTGAATTAGCTTATTTGAGGTAAAAATACAATACATTTTGTATTGTATAATTAGGTTCAGCATTGCGGTTACTTATTCGTTCTCCATTAATTAATAATCATACATTCTCACGAATAAAACCAGTTAAAAAATAATAAAGAAAAAAAATAAATTTCTGACTCATATTAAATAAAAAAAGATTACTTTAAGTTTCCCCATAAGTAATAATTTACTAAATACAGCGTAATCTTTTTTATCTCATTAGTAAATATATGAATACTAAGAAAAAAATTACTGCTTGAGAAGTTTATCAGCTAGCTATTTAATTCCTGTATCTCTCTAATATTCTTTTAAAATAACTTTCTACCACCGCAGTTTTCTTTTCATAAAACGTGACGAAAAAGTTTCTCCATTATCCCATATTAATATAATTACTTTAAATTGCGTTAATGGGGAATTTAATTTCAAAAAGCACGGTATTTTTTTTATTTCAGTCATCTCACGACGAAAAAAAGTGAAATATATAAGTTGATCCTCGACTTCAATGTAACAGCTAAAAGCCCGCTTTAAAAGTGTCTCCAGATATTTTACTTTTCCTGTTTCGAAAAAATAAATAAATATATAAATTAAATTAATTAATCAGATGAGAAGCATGGATTTTTAAGAAGGAATTTTATGATGCCTTGAGTATAAATAACTGTATAATCTACATTGAATAAGTTTATTATTTTTTGGAAGTATCTCTTTTCTATATGTATGAGTTTAATGATACTTCAAAGAAAATATACTTAAATTAGTAAATTAAATTGCTAATTTAAACCAACTTCTTTTGTAAATTTATGACAGCAGATTTATAGAATGAGTTATACTACCAAAAATTTAATTAATTGCGTTTTTACTTTTCAAGTAAATGTTAGCGTTTTAAAAAGCAATAAAGCAAAAGCTTTAAAATTGTGGTAAGAATGTATCTTTATTTATATTAATTATTATGTAGGAATTTCTATAAATGATATATATATATATATATATATATATATATATATATATATATATATATATATATATATGTTGCTTTTTCTTTCAATTTATGCCTCTATGAAAAATGTTTTTAAATGTGATGAAAATATAACGATTACGTCGCATGTCAGAAAAATAAATATAAATATTTGGGAAATATATATTTTATCAAAATATCTTTAAATCCTAAATTATACACTTTGCTTCTGTTCGAGTTTAGTTTTAAAGATGTTAGAATCTCATTTTGGTTTAAACTTAATTCATCACTTATATATATATATATATATATATACACGTAATATAAAATTTCTTTTAAAGTGAATTCCTACTTAGGTCAACAAAGAATAATTTTATTTTAGTTACTTTTTAGTGAAGAATTACAATTAATATAAATATGTATATACATATGACAGAATCAGAATATAAAGTGATAATTAATTTTTATTAATTATTATTAAAGCATCTTAATATCATCCAAAACAACTTTTTGTGTACGATTTCAGTTCAACTGAATACTTTAAAGCTTGAGAAAAAAATATATTTTAAAGTTTTGATCCAAGTCACTAAAAATTAAGCCAACGTGGCTGTATCTGTAGTTCTGTAAATAATTAGTTTCATTCAATTCATTTTAATTAATTATAATTAAATCATCGTATTATTACCGAAAACAATAGTGTATAGAAAAAACTGTAGCATCTACATAAGCCAGTAACGGCTTAAAGGCAGGGGTGATTACTTTTGTCTAGTGGTATTTTACGTGCTTACGAATCTATAAGTCACGGGTTCTGTCCTTCAGAAATGTGCCACTATGCATTTTTTCTTGAATAAAAAAATATCAATCTTTTTGCTGTAAATTATGCGATCATAATAAAGGATTCAAAGTACACTCAGAAACATAGAAAATAGCGACCCAAAAAGAAAGCATCGGGTTGAAATGAAATTTAATACACATAATGACACAGATGAGAGATTCACTTGATCTCAAAAACAAGACAATTAAACGAATACAGGGTGCGCAACGACACAAATACTGGGAAACTTCAGTAGCTCGTTGGACCACCTCCAGCTGCAATACATGCTACCACATGGTCCGGCATTGAGTTGATTAGACACCTTATGTTGTCCTGAGGCAGATGGGCTCACAAATCTTAAACAGCCAACTCTAAATCATGTACAGAGTGACACGATGGCATCTGCCGTTTTAGCTGATCCCGCGCGTGCTCTACAGGGGACAAATCGGGGGAGCGGGCCAGCCATAGTAGAGTCTGAAAAGGACGCAGGAAGTCTTGAGCAACTCTTGCTGTATGCGGACGAGCATTATCATGCTGGAAAATTGCCACTGGGAGACCATTTAGGAAAGGTCCTACATGGGGTCGAAGAATATCATCAACGTAACGTTGGCCCGTTAAGGTTCCAAGTATCACAATTAAAGTGGAACGGCTATCATAGGCTATGGCTCCCCACACCATTACACCAGCTGTGCGGGGAGTGTGACGTAGAACAATGTGGGGGGAATGGTACCGCTCACCAGGGCGCCTCCACTCCCGTACACGATTATCATCTGTCCCCCAAACAAACCAGGATTCATCACTGAACACAACCTTTTGCCAATCTATGACATTCCACATTCATCTGGCTCTTCACCACTGTAGACTCAGTTGCCGATGTTCCGGTAATAAAGGGAGTGCACGGAAAGTGCGCTTGGATTTAAGATTTGCTTCTGCAAGGTGTCTGGAAATTTTTTGTGGAACAATTGCTACGCCTACGTCTGCTCGTATCGTTGAACGAGTAACTGTGGGGTCACAAGTGCTTGCCGCACGATCCTTCGATCCTCTCTCCTCGTAGTCTTCCTGGTCTCTCCAGACTGAGTTTTCCGCGCGTGGGTACCTTCTCGTGTCCACTGCTGCCAACAATTTCATACGGCACATTTCGAACGATCCATCTGGCCAACAACACGGCGCGTCTACCAGCCTGCAGTTATCATCCCGATGATCTGGCCTCTCTTAAACTCGCTTAACTGTGAGAAATGTCTTCTAGCACGTTTACCTGGCATGTTTCGCTTATCAATGTCTTCCTACAATCGGCGGGTAATCGTCACGTTTATGAATCTTCGAATTTGCGCTGGCTTATATAGCACCCTCTACCTGATTGTAGCGCCACCTCTGCGTGTATGAGCATGCGTATTGGCACAAAAGTTGGATCATTTGCATATCATATTATGCTGTTTCGGGATTGTACTTAGCTTCCTTCTTGGGTCACTATTTTCAATGTTCCTGAGTGTATTTCACTCAATATACTAATGAATTTATACCAAATAAACTAAAAAGAAAAAATACATAAGAATAAAGATAAATAAAATCTCGGGGCTTTTTTAATTCATTATATTTTGAAATATATTTGACTAAATCCATTGATTTAATTAAAGTATGCAATTTACTATAATAACTAAAATTTTCAATTTCAGTTTTACGTTAAAAAATATGTTGCCATTTTTAAACTATAAATGAATGTACCATTTTATAAGGAATAAGTCAAGAAGAAAATTGCAGCCTCATAACATTCAAAAAATGATTTTATTATTGAAATTGTCATCTTATAATAGATGAAAAAATATCTTCATTATCTTCAAAATTATCTATTAAATGCTTAATTGGTTCAACTCTAGAATATGTTTTATTCAGTTGAAAAAAAATAACACAGTAACAAATAGAATAAAAACAATAACTGCTTTCAGAAAATATCGATGAGAGAATGAAAACTTGGAAGTATCTCCAGATTAAACGATGAAAGACTTTTACATATTATCTCATTTTCCAGAATTAAAGATATTGAAATTGGAAATAAGAATTATATTTTGAAACAAAAAAGTTTAGTAAATTAGGAGAAAAAAGGCAAAGATATTGTTTTTTTAAACATTATTTAAATGCGATTTCAAAAGAATTGCAGAGAAATACAAAAAAATCAATTTATTTAGGGGGAAAACGGAAAAAAAGAAAAATTATATCATTGAAAAAGGATGCTCCGGTTTTTTTATCATTAAAAAGAATAATTGAGCTCTCAAAATTCTTCAGAATGATGTAAACATTTTAAATGTATTTAATAAAAACAACATTTGGAAGCTTTGACTAATTTATAAATTCTGATATTGATCATTCCTTAAGGCTTATCTACCGTACTAAGTACGGAGTTAAAACCACGAATTTTTCAAGTAAACTTTTTTTCTCCCAAGAGGTTAACTGTTTTTGGTAAACTCAGATAATGAGATTCCTATGAATGCCGTAGCAATATTTCCTGATTTTTTAAACCTCTTCCTAGTTTTACCGATATATTTATTTTTTTTTCTTCTTTTTCCTTCACCTTTCATTTAGAATGCATTAAGTTTGAAACAACTTTTTACACAAAATTCGTGTTTATTAGTAAATTAAGAGATATTTGGTGGAGCTAGGCCAAAGATATGGCCCTTGCTCGCACATTATAAATCAAGCGATCTAATATATATCAGAAACTGTATACATAGAAGACATCTTCTTTAAATTAATGGATATTTTTTATATAAATATAAAAATATGTATGTAAAAATATTCTTAGATTGCGCTTTTATTTTCCTTACTCATTGAAAAGACGCAATTTAATTCCAAATTCATACTGCTACGTAGATCCGAAGGTTCGAGGATTTTATGCAAAAACAATCACAAAGAAAAAATAATCAGTTTTTTAAGAGCGATGCGAATTTATTATAGAAAATCCTATCCTTTCAATACAGGATTCATCGGCAATATTCACATAGTAAATATCCGAAGGTCTTCACACCTTCAACAGCAATCAAACACAATAACATTGTTTAAAAAATACACGTAAGTAAAGATTATTCACTAGCACAGACGAGCTAATCGCTAGTCAAAACAATCCTCACTACTCGCTGGCTTAATCAAGGCTCTTCGCCGTACCGGCGCGCATCCTTTTTATATGCGTGACAGAAACTTCTACAAATATAACCGCTCGTGTGACACTAGTGGAGAGATCTACTACTTTCTAGAAGACTCCAGAGGGTTCCGAACTCGCCAACATGGTCGCCAATTACGCCAAAATGGTCGCGAAAGTCGCCAAATTGGCCGCCAAAAATGATATCAACTTGGCTCTACCACCAAGATTTCGCCAAGTTCTCATTGAATCGCCATTATAACATAAGGGGCGGCATTGCTTGTGAATAGTATAATTTTAACATGAAATAAATATAACATAGAGTAATATAAATGCTTTAAACACTCAAATACAAATTATTTACACTATTTACACAAAATTTGTAACAATAATATACTTGTTTGTTTTTCTTCATAAATTTACAGGGGAATAAAATCTTTGTGAGAATGTTCTCAAATAAACTTACGTAGGTCGCATTTAGAATATCATGATTTCCTCTGAAAAGAGCAATTGAAAAGGAGTATTTGAGAGACTCCAAATTTTCAAGATATAACAAATCGATTTCATCTTACATTAGCACAAGTTTTCCAGAAGGATAATCAGCAACTATTTGAAGCAACAATTATTTGTAAGCAAAATTCAGAAACTTTGTCAACTGACTACAAGGAGGTATACTGAAGCCTTCCAAGAAAAATAAAAATTGGAAAACACAATTCTAGTACTTAAGCACAGCTTTCTTTTCATCCTTTATGTAGCACTTGTAGCTTACGCTAATAATGTGCATGTGTGTTGTAATCCCTATCATTTATGCATTACTGAGATCAAGCATAGAATTTAGAATCTCGGATAAGTTAGTACGTTTGATAAGCCTGACACATTAAGCGGAACAAAGATCATTGTCAAGGTGCAGAATGATCTTTCGGACACATTTGAAATGAAAAATGGCGTTCGATAGGGAGCACTAGCGTGTGGTCTGTTTAATTTAACATTAGAAAAAGTGGCAAGAGATTTCAATATCAATACCAGAGGGAATCTCTTTAATAAATCAATATAGTTGTTAGCTTTTGCTGATGACATTGATATCATTGCTTAAACACCCACCGTACTAAGACCAACCTTCTTATCTTTGGAGAAAGAGTCCCTCGGGATGGGACTGAAAATCAATAAAACCATATACACGCCTTGCACTAAATCATGTTTTAACAATTCCCACTTAAAAATTGAAGAGCGTAATTTTGAAGTTGTTGATAGATTCATTTATTTAGGTTCGGAAATTAACAGTAGAAAGGATTGTACTACTGAAATCCGAAAGAGAATTACTATGGCTAATACATGTCTTAATGGAATACGAAAATATATGAAATCAAATTTAATCAAAAGAAAAACAAAGGTTATATTGTATAAAGTCGCTTAACAACAATATTAACTTGTATGGAAAACTTGGTCCATCACTCGAACAAATGAGAACATGCTAAGTATCTACGAAAGAAAGATTTTAAGATTTATTTTTCGAGGAATTCAGGGAAATGGGGAACGTGGCGAAGAAGTTCAAATTTAGAGCTGTATCAATCGTATAAAGAATCGGACACCGTTAACTTCAACAAAATACAATGAATTAAATGGGCAGGTCATGTTGTCGGAATGGACGAAGATCGAGCCATGGCCCACCCTGGGCTGTCAAGCCGCTGAGGAAGAAAGGAGATCAAGCATCGGGCAAATTTTGCAGAAATTTGAGGCTTCATTTATGGTGTTGCATTTTGGATGCCTAGTAGTGTATTTTGTCATAAACCAGTATTAAAAGTAATCTAACTCTCGAAATGCAACAAACAAAATTTAGTGTTAGTAATAAAAACATTATATATTGAAAAATCCATGAATTACACCCTATTTTGGAATTCAGAAGCGTAATATGTCTCAAAAATAAAAGGAAAATAACAGACGGATATAAAAGGAAATCAATATATCCCTTTATACAAAATGTTTTGTAACATTAATAATATTTTTATTTTTCTTAACGATGTTGTTTTTCATGGATGATCAGCTCTTGCGATATCCAATATCTTCTGTCTACTATGTTTGAGAAATATGAGGTCCTAAATCTCTTTATGTTACGAGCTTACTTCAGCGGAAAAAAAGTTATATTTCCCTCTTATTTATTATCCAACTTTGAACTGCAATTCTTTGATACACAAGAAATCTACCACGCAGCAAATCCGGATCCGGATTAGTGAGCTTCTATATTGTGTTTTGAACTAGTAGTTTGTCTTGAGAGTAAGTTATATTTATTCCCTAGTGCTTGGAGTAAACTTAAAAATTGATTATATTTACACTTAAACCCCAAAACTGGGATTCATTTATAGAGGAAACCGGATTAATAATCCAATGTATTTTCACCAGTAATTGAATGAAATATATACAAATAACAACTATTTATTTTCGCGATGGCTTAGAGTACTTAGTCTTGGAAAAATTGACGTCAGGAGTAAAATCTATATTAAGTGCACAATTTAATGTTCACATCTTGTTATCAAAACTTTTTTTTTGAAAATTTCTTTTGGTCTCAATTATGCATTCAACCAAAATTATGCTATTCATTCACCAGAAATATCAACATGTTTTTCCAGAGTATTCTCTCTCTCTCTCTCTCTCTATATATATATATATATGTATGTATGTATGTATGTATATATATATATGACAAAATCGCAGCCATTAGTGATGATTACTCTAACGATGATCATTATATAAATTGTTGATGTAATATAGATATTATTGACAAGCTATATATATATATATATATATATATATATATATATAGTCCTTTTTTTGAAAGTTATTTTAGTTTATTGTGAATGTAGACACATGGAAACATAGAAATGGATTACACAAATAAGACATACATGTGTATAACATTACGAAGACAAGAAAAAGAGAGGTTTTCCAGAGTATCGGGTATTTATATGAAGCGACAAACAGAAGTTTCGACTTATATAACTTCCGTGAAAAGAGTCTATGATTGGTGGAAAGATATTGTACAATAGAAAATTACACAAGTTTACATTAAAAACGCAGACCTATTAGTTTTCAAGAGACACAGGTCCTGAAGGGTAAGTAAGGATCGTTACAAATGAAAAAGTTGTTGAGATGAAATTAAAGAGAATTATTATACTCACAAATACGCACACGCATATGTATATGTATATATACAGTATACTAAAATAATTTAAATAATAAGAGGCAAAATTATGCTTTCTACAAAGCTAAAAAAGGAAGAAATTGGATTTTATGGAACATATCAAGAAAATAAATGGTGCAAAAAAATATTGTACTAAAATTGGATAAACAGACAAAGCAAAAAACAGAGGTGTCGTGCTATTAAAATTGAAGATACCAAAAATGTCTTTGGACTAAAGTGGAGACCTATTATGATTTCTATAGTTGTCGCTGAATTAGGCCAGTGAATTTAGGGTTATGCAAGGCTTTATGGAATCAACTTACTTCCCGTACAGCAGAAATTTTCGACATAATAGAAACACAGAGCCATTTTGAAAAATTAGACTTATATCTATCACATGTGGATTGAACAATAGACATAAAATAAAATGAAAGTATGAATACTGAGAATAGAAAAGTTTCTCTTATAGATATGAATATTAAGAAAAAAATGTAGGAAATACACCAAGATAAAACCTACTTGTAAAAATGCTATAACCATTAAGATATATAAAGACAGAGCATCTTAGTAAGAAATCACGCGCAAAGTCACGTGTTAAAACTGAAGTGTTAACCCATAGGAGCAAAAAAACAGTGGCGATACCTATAGATAGAGTTTTTGTAATTAAACTAAGCAAGCGTTGTCTTAATGAATTTAATAAGCTAAATTGAAAGAATGTAAAAAAAAGCGACTGTATATATATAAAGGGAAAAAACGACACACACTCATCACGATATCCCTAACTATTAAACCTACACACTTGAAATTTAGCAGTTATGTTACTTTGTTGAGTAGATATCAGTTAACTCCTTAAAAGCAAATTAAAACTAACGCTATTCGTTCTGAAGTGCTGCCGTTTTCCCCAAAGGAGCGCATATACGAAGTATTCAGGGGGAAATGAAAGGCATAAATAAGCAAATTTTATTTTGAAATATACTGCCAAGGTCATTTTGTTGCATTTTAAAGCCTTCGGAATAGTATTACTGAGAGCAGAGCGAAGAAAAGTTTTGCCTTTCGGAAAAACGTATTGACGTCCGGGGCAGGGTTTGCGCATGCGTACCGTTTTTGAATTATTGAACCTAGAAATTTGAAAATTAGGCAAACATGTTTCTTTCCTCGAGTAAAAATCCCATAAGAAAGGATTTTCCTGAAATCGACTCCCAAAGGGAGAGTTGGGCGTTACGGAGGCATTAGAAATTTAAAAAATCCCCCTTTTTGAATTATTAGATCTACAGACTCGAAATTTGGTAATCATGTTTCTTTTGTAGTGAAGCGATCCGTTAAAACAGGGGCTTACAGTTATTTATTCCAAATGGTTCGTAAAAGCTAAATATACTTCAGTTTTAGAAATTCAGGTCCTTTTTTTAAATCAAGAGGTATATATATATATATATATATATATATATATATATATATATATATATATATATATTATTTTTATGCATTAAAAGCTTAATGGTAAAAACTATATATAAGCATACAATATAATGAAATCCAGCGGAAAGGATGGGTGACAGCTATATTATACATTTCTGAAAACATAAAAGCAGAATTGTTTTATTTTGCTTTGTCTTACTTTTTCAATGCGCATTTATTTAGAGCCTACAATAAGAAAATAAACGCATTTTCAGTCGATAAGGCACATTTACTTTTACAATTTCTTCTCAGTGCTATCGAAAGCATCAGTGATATGCCAAGTGTTTTCTTACGAAGACAGTAGGTACTGTAAACTCCCTACGTATTGATTCGCAGTTTCCGTTTTCACCTCGTGTGAAAAACGACTGCGATATGTGATACAGTGCCGCTCAATCTCCACCAACTCAGGAAAAGTATCTCAAGGACTCGGGGTACGAAATCGATCATACTTGTTTTTTGAACTTTCAAAATATCAAAAATGAACAACGGAAAGTGATAAGGCAGCTTTTATTCAGTAAATGATACTCTACAAAAAAAAAAAATCAAAGCTACAACGAACAAGTCTACATTTTTAAAGGTGAAAACAAATTTAGAAAAAAAGACGTGTTCCTTTGCTAATGACTTGATTATTTGCATTTTAATGCCTTATTTGAAAAGAAATTATGGAAACAAAGTTAGTAAATAGCTTATAGATAGGCAAAATGTTACAAGTTAGGATGAAAAGTTGAGCAATGTTTACGAAGATAAGGTTAGAAGTTTTCGTATTTATAATGGTTTTATGCTCACTGAAGCTTTCAGTACAACGGTTCTCTCTTTCACATGGATATTTAATAACTGAATGGTTGATCTACTCTCAAATTTTTTAATTGATGTATATCAACAAACTTGACTAAATGATATTTATACATAACATTTCTTATACCTGAATTACTTATTTAAAAAACAATATTGTTAATTCTGAAATACAACAGTTAAATTAGAAACATTACAAGTTCTAATAATAACATACCAGTTGGATTTAAAATATATTTTCTAGGAAAAATACTTTGATTCTTTAAAGCAAAATTCTAAATCAAAATATTTAAAATATTAAGACTTCTAATACATTTATAAATAAATTATAAATGTACATGTCAGTTGTTAAAATAATAAAGATCATGCAATTTTTTTCTGAATAGCTTCCTCTGCCTCAATTTGAACTTCAGGAATCTTAGCTTCAAGAATTAATCAAAATCAGGGTACATCATTAAGTAACTGTAAAAATTTATTAGAAGAATTCTCTTTAACTTATAGAGGTACCTGAAAATTTAACTCCATAACAATTATCAGGGTATGAGTTAGTAAATGAATGAGTTAGTAATGAATTGTTAGAAAAATTTAAAGCAGGGGTGAGTGCGGACTTTTCCAAGGTACGGTCTACTTCTAATGTTTTTAAGGTGTTGAGGTCTACCCAGTGGCGCTAGTGTGGCCATTCTTTATTAAAATTCCATGTTTTTTTTTCTATACACTTGTTTTCGACACCATATCTCTCTTTTAAGATGTATCAGCTAACTATTTTTACTAAAAAATACAAGTAACAGAATATTGTCAAAATGAATGCTTGAACAACTATGCTAAGACTGCTATACCGCGGAGTGTGGATGTATTTAATGCAGCAATCAGGTAACATACGTGAACCTCTTTATCTGAAACCAAACGTATGTACTTACATTAGTGCGCTGCCGATACCCAAACGTGGGACATGACATGAACTCTAGAACCATAACCCGTGAAAGCGCGGGGTGTTGGATGATATTTCAGTAGACAATCCCGTGCTATCTAGGGAAGAGTTAATTATCAACATTTATTATTTCTTTCAGTCGGGGTGTGGGGAAAAATTCATTTCTTCAGCTGCAATCGCAGTGAACACTCTTTTCCTCCTACAGTGGCAATGAACGTGTTAAGCCTCGTCATTCGCTTCCAATGAAGGTACATGTGTGTGTCTACACATTCATCGAATCATTTGCTTTAGTAAACACAGTCGAATCGATTGTAAAAAGCCGATTCTCCAATCTAGCTGGCGTCGGTGTTCGGTAAATATGTTTTTTTAGTATGCGCGTCTTAGGTCTTAGAAAAGGTGGTCACCTCAGAATGTCTTGACGGTCCACTAGTCGATCACGATCGACTTAATGCCAACCCTAATTTACAGTGAATGAAACTTGTAAGGCATTGACCCGTGAGGGTTGCCTTACTCGTACGTTTTCCTCGTGATCTATAGGTGTGGGAGTGAATGAAGAACAAGGCGTTGCCATGATCTTAGTATCTATTTATTAAGATTTTAACTTAAACATTGTACCATGATAATATTTATATTTTAACTTAGCAGATCTGAGGTGAAGAAACACACAGTACGTATTACGAAATAAGCGCGACCCTGATCACTAAATCTAACTTTACCGCCTACTCCTAACCTCAGTAAATACACAATTCCTAGTATTAATTTAAACGATCCTGCCTCTATATCCTAGGTAAGCAGCAACTCACTCGGATCCTAAATGACATTATGGTTTATCTAATGTGGAATGGTATCCACCTTGACTTGAATGCACAGGCATGAATAGATGAACTCTTAAATGTCGGATAACTTCTCACTTTTAACTTAACTCTCCTAACCACAAACTAGCATAATCACTTCCCAAAGGCCACACTGCTTACACTAAACTCCTGCTATTTAAACTTAATTTGCATAATCACTCTTCGCTTCTGGATTTGGTAGGAAAGAATTTGCCTTTTCGGCCCTAAAGAACCCAAGAAGAGTTTTTAGTTGAAAGTGCGATGAACCCGTCACAAACTACTCAAATGTCTTTTTTTATTACTTTATCAGATATTACAAAATATTTTAACGAGAAATATCTCATTAAGAAAAAATATCATCATTTGAAGTACAATAAATTTCATCATCATTATCACATTCATTTCTATAGCTTATCTCAAATTATCTTGTAATATAGCAAAAATAAACGATACGATGTATTTTATCAGATTAGTATTCATTGTATTTTGCAATCATTATATATATGACATTCAGAGATAGAAAGAGAGCATTTTCAGATTTTGTGCAAGTTAATCATTTAATCATCTTCATAAGAAGATAAAAGTGTTTGCAGATTGGAACTTAATCCTTTGCGCTAATTGTTAATTAATGTGTTTCACGTGCTTCTTTTTAGACTTAGTAAAATGTCTTTGACTAAGTGATTGCAAGTTGGAAAGTTAAGTAATTATTCCTCCATTTGAGGATAGATAAAGTATATGGCTCAGAAAATATTCATTACATTCTTAGAAATATGTATATATATATATATATATATACATACTTATATATACAAACATATATATATATATATATATATAAATTTATATATCAGTACATAACATCACTTGCTTATCATTAAATATATAAGAATTTTACATAAAATTGATTTAGTCAGTCAAAAGTAAGCCTAGATAAAGATTACTTATAAATAGACTTTAAATTCTTATTTTATAATGAGAACTGAAATATTTGGATGGATAAAATCACGGATGAATGCATCAGAAAATTACTTCTCTTTTCAGAAAAATCTATATACTGTTCTTATATTACAGACTCCGAAAATAATTTAATAATTTAAAATTTGGAATAGATATTTACATTACGTAACTAATCATTTCATAAATAAAAAAGTTATATTTATCTGTATGTCTCTTTCTCTCTATTTATATGCATAATTTTGTTGAACTTTTTCAAAATTTAAAATTTTTTTTTTCTCTTAAAGCCTTAAAAATGTGTGGAGATAATCATTGAAGGCAATTTTTGTCGTCATTATTTTGTGTTAATAGAAAAAGCTATTTAATATGCAGAATGCAAACTGAAATCTATTATTATTAAATGCATGAATTATATTTCTAAGGAGTTTCATTTGCAAAATTTAAAAGAAAAGTTTCATTAAAAATAAGACTTTAAGAATCAAAAAGAATTTTATGTAAGAATTTTATGTTGGTAGAGTCACTTCAAGCAAAATTTGAATTTTCAAAACTCCTTCAAAACAAATTAAAGTTCCTCATACACACAAGCTATTTTTTATTGCGTTAATTCCTTAGAGAAATACTCGCTTAAAAAAAGGTTCCTTATTTTCAATTATATAAAGGAATTAGAATGTCAAACACGAAATACTTTTAATTTGAAAGAAAATGCGAGGATCTATAGAATTTGAATTTCTAAGATTTACACCCTGTTGAATTCGAGGCTGTATTGAATTATTAATACTTATAATGATGCCCGGAACTAAGAAAAGGGAAATAATATTCTTAGTATATTAGATGAAATATTAGGTTTCTATTATTGGAATAATTTCAAAATAACTTAATTTATCTGTATATACCTAAAGAAAATTACTATTTAATTTATATCATAGAAATTATTTGCTTAGAAAAATGAGCTGTTTTTCTAAGAACAAAGTTTATGTGAGTGGAAATCTTATTATACGATTCCGTTAAAACAGTGTTTCTTAAAGTGTGGGGCGCGCCCCCCTGGGGGGGGGCGCGAGCGTATTGAAAATTTAAAGATTTTTTTTAAAAAAAATAACCGGAAAGAGAAATAAAACAAAATGCTTTCTTCCATAATAAAAACAAATACACACAACAACACACTGACATAATTTATATTTATTATCTAGCTTTTTTCCGTCATCAAATAGCTATCTTTGATCCCAAAACCAAATTAAAGAAAAAAAAAACATTTTGTTTTATTTGCTGTTTTTCCTCAATGAGAAATTTTTTTTATTACGTTTTAACATAAAATATTACTCGTTAAAAGAAAAAACGAAACCCAGACCCTGAGAAAAATTCTAAGGAGATAAACAATTCACCGCTGTAACTATTATTGAAATACTGTACATTAGTTGTAGAAAAAGAAAAGGAAGTCATGATTCACTTTTCAGCCAGACTGCATAGTACGTTTGCTAATCATTTGATTGACCTTCAATCTTATGGTATGGTTATTATCAATATTAGTTCCCTCCCATCTTTCATGTGTTTGCTTTTCGCTTAAGGAAATTGTAAATAATTGAGTTTTGCGATATTTGGAAAAGAATTGATTGGTTTAACATTTCTGTAGGATAATTGAAAAGTGTCTGATTTGCGTCCTATATTATGGTCTTGTACTTTTGAATCATTTTAGTTCAGTTTTATTGGATTTTTTCTCAAATCATCAAAGAATTGAATAGTCCTTGAAAGAAGGTAAGTATACTTTCTATAAATTAAAATATTCACTAGAATTCCGATTTGTATCGTGTACAGTAAAAATAATTCTAAACAAATGATTGGGGTGACTGAGTCCCCCGCACGACCATTAATGTTAGTATCGAGTACGCGCCTGCTCCCGGGTTAAACTTTTTGAAGTCTTCTCGCTTTAAATGTTAAAAAGTAACACAATTATTCTTCATCGGAATTTTATATTCTTTTCATAATTTAACATTAATTCTAAATGCTAATTGTGCGAGGTTTGAAATTACAGTTCTTTTAAACAGTTATTTACAATTATAGCATTTATCTAAAAAAAAAATCATTTTACATTTTTGTATACAATGTCGTGCACACAGTTTTACTCTCCTTACAGTTCAGCTATTATATCAAGAATAATGTTTTATTTTTTTAAAAAATGAACTCGTGCGAAGAGTCGGTGTTTCAGCCAGTATACGTATGATGTATCAGTACTGAAGAAGGTATTTTATAAATAATTTCTTATTACTGAATTTGGCCGCGGTAGCCGAGTGGTATAGGTATCAGATCGTGGCTTGCCTTGTCACGAGTTCGAGCCCAGTACCACTAAAGACCCGCCATGTAGGGCAGCGATGCATGTTAAATCTGTTGAGAGTTGAAATTTTTCCCGTTGGTGTGGTGTGGTAGTTAGGAGGGAAGGGTGCCAGCTCAGGTGTCATCCACGTCACTTGACGAAGGTTCAAAATTACGTGGTCCGTCGTCAAAAGCCCTCGTGCAGCTGAACAGTGCGACGTTAATATTCAATCAATCAATCTTATTACTAAATTAAGAACAAGTTTAATAATTATTAGGGACTTCCACGGGCTTTTCTTGTAGAGGAAAGTTTTTCAAAGGAAGGTTTAATATCAGAAATTGACACTTAAAGAGTTATTTTTCTATATTTAGTTGAGATCTATATTTTGTCTTCAAGGCATCCACTGCAGAAAATCCGGTTTGAGAAAGGTAGGATGTTGAAAATGGTAATAGTATACGAAGTGCTTTTGTTTTCAGTACAGATAATTCCTCATCCATCTCTACCCCAAATTCAAAGAGCGATTTATTACTAAATTGCCCCTTTTAATTTTTCTCTGCATGTGAAATCTATGAAGATTTCTTCTTCGGAAGTTGAGAGCCCTTCTGGAGTATCTTGAAATATATCCCTAATCCACTCGTAACTTGCTACCAAGCTGTCCTCATCCAGAAAATACTTTTTAAAATTCTTTGCCAACATAGCTAAATGATTTTACATGTTTTAAAAACAACTTTCACAGGTTGTTCTACAGATTTGTAAGTTTTAACACATATCGAGCTGGGGCTTTTTTTCCATCATTTACTTCAGTAGTGGTAAATCCAAAATTTAAGTATTTTTGAGAAGATCGCCTTGATTTAATTTTCGGAACCATGCTCGTTCGTCTGTGTACTTGTTGATTCTTTATTATGGTCGAATGTTTGCTTACGACTTAAAAATGTATGCATGATATTGTTTTAACCTACTGCCGTAAATACTTAATTACCGTGAATTACAATTAACGTGAAAATTAAAAAAATGTACATTCAAGCTAGATTCGGTAGCTATAGGAGTATCGAATCGACCAAAACTGACTGGAATTGTACGAGGAAAAGCATTTTTACATGTTTTGCGCAGACGTCCGATAGGTTGCCCAGACTCACGCAAACGTACCCTATAATGCCAGATGTGATGGATATGATAGAGAGCGACATTGACTAGACTATTTTTCTAATGACATTTGTGCTTTGAGAAATGAATGCTGAAGGAAATAAATCTTTAATTAAATACATCATTTTGCGATCTGTTCCAATTTAAAAATTAGAGAAAGAAAAATAACATAATTCTAAGTAATATATATTTTAAGTAATTTTCTTAAAATATATATTACTTAAAATATACACAAAATTTAATATACTTATCGTATTAATTTGTACGGTTTATAATTAAGATCGTATTGTAACTTTAGCGTCTCTCTCTCAAAGTGCATTTTTATTGCAGTAAATACATTATTGTTGTACAGGGGGCGAGACAAAAATTATGATTGAAAATTGGGTCGCCAGTATTGAAAGTTTGAGAAACACTGCTTTTAATGTATGAGTGGCGTACAGAGTATTTTAGGACTAATTAATTAATACTAAATTAAGAACAAGTTTAATAATTATTAGCTACTTCCATGGGCTTGTCTTACAGAGCAAAGTTTTTGAAAGGAGTTTTAAGATAAGAAATTGACCCTCTGAGCTCATTTTCTATATTTAGCTGATATCTATATTTTGTCTTCTAAGCAACCACCGCATTTTGTAATATGTTCCAATTTAAAAATCAGAGAAAGGAAAAATAACTTAGTAATTATCCTATTACTTAACTTTTTTTTGCTTAAAAGTAACATATACAAAATTTAATACTTATGTCATGAATTTGTACGGTTTATAATAAATATTGTTGCTTTATCGTAAAAGTGCATTATTATTGCATTCAGTAAATTATTATGTATAAGGGGGGGCGCAATAAAAATTGTGATTGAAAAGGGGGGCGCCAGTATTGAAAGTTTGAGAAGCACTGCGTTAAAATAATTGAGAATTCACTTTTAAAAACAGAGAGAGAGAGAGAGCATTTCAATTCATTCGCTTTTTTACCAAAATTCTGCAAGTACATGCTTTTAAAATTGATAAATAATTCGCTTATTCACCATAAAATAAACTTTCCAATTAGATCTGTCAATAGTCAGAATACACTAATTACTGTAATGGATTTTTATATGAAATAACATCATATATAATTTTTTGCAGTTACTCATCAATGATTAGATTAAATGATTATTTGTGAGTTCATTTAGTAAATTTTAAGGTATATTTTTCTTCAAAATTTAATTTACAAATTAAAGCATATTCTTAGAAATATCTAGCTGTATTATAATGGAATAGTTGCTTGATTGATTGATTGAATATTAACGTCGCACTGTTCAGCTACACGAGGTCTTTTGGCGACGGACCACGTAATTTTGAACCATGGTCAAGTGACGTGGACGACACCTGAGCTGGCACCCCCCTCTCCTAACTACCACACCACACCAAATGGAATAGTTGCAGAATTGTTTTTGTACTCAAGTGAGAAAATAATTTCATATCTGCAATCCTACAAAATCCAATTATTTTTAATGCACTGTCTCCAAAATATAAATATTTTTTTTGTTTTAATCTTGCATTTTATTCTTAAAATAGGAGATTTAACCTTAGCAGTTAAAATTACCAAATGCAATATCATTCGTTAAAAAAATTTATACATACATGATAGGAATTTGATAAAAAAATATATGAGGTTTACAGGAAACATTTTTAATCGTATTTTAATTAAATAAGTCCAATAAATAGTACTTGTCTTCATGTTCGCCAAAGAGTATAAAGAAATAACTTCAATTTTGAAATACATATCCTATGTTTTTAATATATTTTACAAATTTCAAACGAAAAAATTCCAATAACATTTGAAATTTACACAATTTGATCTCCCGTGTCTTTGTTTTACACATAGGCGTGCATATGCGGTGTATTTGGGGGAGAGAAAGGCACACATAAGCAAATTTTTCTCTGAAATAAGCAAACATTATCAAGGTCATTATATTGCATTCCAAAGCCTTTGGAATAGTTTTACTGATAGCAGCACAAAGTAAAAATAGTATTTCGGAAAGACGTATATATATACGACTGCGACACTTAACGAACCGCTTGAACGAGATGAATATATACAACGGGTTAAGGGTTGATTCAATAACTTAATGTTGGATGTGTGCATATTTTAAATGATTGATAAATATTTAATTCATTGATAGGAAAAACATACAACTAAAATTAAATTGTGTAAGAGGGCAGAGTACTGCAAATTTTTCAGCTAAAACTTCAATTACTTTTACGAATTATTACACTGAAATAACAACATGATTCAGAACACAAAATATACATTTTAAGAGCTTGAAAATTTATTTATTCAATAGAATCATGTAAAAGTTAAGAAATCTCTAACTTATATTTATTAATACAAACAAATATTGTATACTTTTTGGACTCGTGTACTCTTTTGTATTTACTTGAGTACATATTCATATATTGGAGGGCAAAAGTAGAAACTTGTATTCATGATGAAGAAAAGGATATGAAATTATAATTCCTTATTTAAATTGCTGTAAAATTATTTGAAATATGATTTAAGTCGACTATTTTAACCAGGCTCAAGTTAATTAATCTAGAATTTCGAGAAGAAGAGAGTAAATACGCTTTTATCACTTGTTAGTTGTTGTATTACAAATCTGGTAATGGCATATAAATATACATTGGTCTTTCATATAGTTTTATACCTTATGAGTAAATATATATATTATGAGTAAAGTATAATACATAATGGAGGGAAAATCATTACAGAAAGTGGCGATCTTTTTAAGTATGTGATACTTCATGGGACATAACCTTATTTTAAAGATCCTTCATTTGAAATGTATTACAACATATAGTACCTATGAATTTATATTTAACTAATTTGATTTTATCATTAAAAATTTATATTTAATAAATAACTTATTTTCTATGAAAATACATCATCGAGGGCCAACATTATAACTAATTTTTGAATTATTCTTGTTTATTTTGATCCCCATCACGTCAAAATAATATGCTACACAAAAGTCGAAAATGTTTTGAAAACTTTGTTTAAAAAGACATTCTCGAAAACACCACCACAGAAATCTCGATTTATTTAATAGTATGATTAACCTAGTATACATTCAACCTCTTTCAAAAAACAGTAAAAAAGTTTTATTCGTTACTGCATGCATTGATTAAAAGGAATTAAAAGCATATTTTAATACAAGAAACGAATGTATAACTTGCCTTTAACTCTCCCGTCATCCTTCCTAACTCTAGGAAATTAATTTTTAAGAAGAACGTGTAACAAACTCAGTCCTTGAAGTTATTTTACTAATTTGATAAAGGAAGTGACATTCTCAAGTGCAGTA
Organism: Trichonephila clavipes; assembly: GCA_019973935.1. NCBI lineage: Eukaryota > Metazoa > Arthropoda > Arachnida > Araneae > Nephilidae > Trichonephila > Trichonephila clavipes. The sequence goes on from BMAU01021314.1 coordinate 633,867, forward strand.
TCAAGCACATGAGCTGATATAAAAATAAATTAGGCGCTTAGTATTAATATTTTCTGGAGCTAATTATTAATAATGCCATGAGGGATGAAATCACAGCTAAGAAAAAAAAGAAAGATCCTTCTCAAAATCTTAAGCAGCTGTAGGTTGAAGAAATTTTAATTAGTTTTCATTAAATTAATCAAGGTAACTTCATAATATCTTAAAAGATCTCTTTAATCTAATGAATGGTTAATGTTTTCAAAAGAATGGAAAGTAACATGCTTTATTTAGTCTCAAGAATCCGTTTAAATTACTTATTGTTACAGTAAATAAGTGTATACCATAGAGAACACAATCATATTAACATAAATAAATATAAATATGCTCAATAAATATGTGTAAAATAAAAAAAGATTCACCATACGAGACCAAACTCTGACTAAATTAATACGTATAAAAAACTACATTTTGTTCAACTCATTATAAAATACATTAATATTTAATATCCTCTTCTTAAATTTCAAACTTTCCTTATGAATGTTTTGTATTCTAAGTTTTTTACATTTCGTATTCGCTTAAATGTTTCGTTTTTTTCTTCTCATTCAGAAAAAAAATGTAATATCGAATGAATTTCATACAAAGTTATCCAAATCAATGTAAAAATTAACTAACATATTCTTCTATAAAATTTTTAAAAACTTTTCTTGCTTTTCCTGATTTAAGTGGTATTTTAAAAAAGTTGTTTATTAGCATTAGACCACAGTTTTGACATGTTGTACAAATTTATATCAGTATGTAGCGCAAAAAGCATTTCTATAAGTAATTATTGTAACACCAGATCCAAAAATAAGTATTTATATTAAATTAAACACTGGGAAAAATTGAAAGTATTCAGAAGGGATATTATGTATTTTTGCTTAACTATTTAATAGTTTAGTGATTCCTTGAATAAAGTTATTAATGTAAAATGATTTTAAGGAATTTCAGAATTAGAATTTCAAACATTCGAGTATGGTTTTGAATATTATTGCTTCTCAAAATAAGATATTTCTGGGAAATATATTGAATTATTAGATTTTCAAGGAAATATTATCAGCACCAGTTTCATATAATAAAATCAACATAAAATTTATTCTTAAGTTAATTTTATTATATTTATTTCTTTGATTTTTTTTATCAATTGTATTTCAGACTTGCGAAATAAGTAATTTTATCAATTACCATATCACTGTATAAGATTTTAAGAATAATATGATGTAGTGAATCTTGTATATATATTCAACGTGTCTAAAATCTAATTTATTTCACCGTTGTTTTTTATATTGAAATTAATTTACAATTGACTTTAACAGTTTAAAGTGCTGCAGTAAGGGTTGAAATAGTTTTACAGTCATTTATAAGATTTGTCTGTGCAACTAATACTAATTACAAATTTTGTAATTTTACGAAGTCTAATTTTGCTATAAGCTATTTGGTTATTTTTTCACAAGAAAATGTACGTGATTTATATCTTATATCAAATCAGAAACAGCTTTTAAGTTAAATCTATATTAAGAAATTTAAATGAAAATTTAAAGTTTCATTGGGTTTTCAACCAAAATTAATCCACAACTTTAAAATATTTATTAATTAATTTAATTAAAAAATTTTAGTAACCAACTATCAATCCTAAGGCCAAAAAAGCGAATACATTTAACTACGCAACCGTCAATTTTCAGCAATCAATTAATTGCAATCTCAGCTATTAAGACCATCAGTACTTTCCTTCAGTAAAATCTTTTAAATTGTGTATTCTAATGATTTGGAAATTTCGTTACCCTTATGGCCACTAAGAAATATTTTTTTAGTTAACAATTCCATTGTATATATTTTAGAAATCGCTAAATCGAAACTCTTCGTGTATACTACGTAAGATTTGTCAAAAACCTATCAGTATTTCCGAGCATTTAATACTTCAACTTCGCCTACCCACAAATTGATGAATATGACGTCATACGAAAATTCCCTTACTGGAAGATAATCTTTCGTGATTTCCCTCACTGAGGTTCTTCCTCTGATAATGTTTCGTGAAATAAAAGTGAATTCCAAAATTTTACTTCATTTTGGAAGGTACCAAAACATGAAATATTTCCTTCCAGGTTTATGAGATAATGGGCTTTTTACTAATTTTAGTTCTGTCTTGTACAGTGAAACACAAAAGTTGATTAAGCTTCTCAGTTTTGTTTTCGTTTTCATTGATTAGCAAGAAGCTAATAAAAGTTTCATTTTCCTCATGACTTTTTTCTCGTGAACTACGATGTCATAACAAGCAGAAAAAATAAGAGTTAATAGCATTGATCTCTAGCAAAGAATGTGTCAATTATCTCATGATAAAACATATATCCTATGAATTATTTTTTTGGAGTTGTAAGTAATAAAATTACAAAATGAAATACATGCACACGTATGGCATGTATTCAAAATGATGTACTGGTTGATTCAAAAATAGTGTGACTAATTTCAGAGTAGCAGAAACTTTTATTGAATTAAGTTATTTACATTAAATTTACAATGTAGTTTCCCTTAGCATAGTACACTTCGCTCAAATGCTTAGCCCAAGCCAAAAGAGCTTTTTCGACTATTTTTGAGGGTATTTTTCAACTTCCTCTTTAATTGCTTTTTGAATTTTTCTTACTTTACGTCTATTTAATTGCGTTTTTAAGTATCCATCCCGATAAAAATAACTGTAAGGAACACAGTCAGAGGATGTTGGTAAACATTTTAGGAGGGAGAAAATTATTTTTTTTATCTTTCATTTATTGTTTGGTTGGTTTTGAAGTATGACTTGAATCTTGACAGAATCTTGATGAAAAAAGAAAGTTTTCTTGAAGGTAAAGACAATTATTTCCTTTGATAATATTCTTAGAAATTTGATTCTGATAGCATTTAGCATCAATTTTAGCCTTTGGTTCTACAAAAAAAATGGTTTTGTTGGGCTTTAAGAGGACATTTCCATTTATACCATAATATCTGACGGACAACTTGCCCTTTGCGAAATAGCTGCACTTTGCAACGCTTTTAATGTGAAATATATTGTATCTTCGTTTTGTCAGTTATGAATGATAGAGCTTCATCCGCAGTTATTTATGTTTTGTATGTACCTTTGCGTAACATTAAATGCAGAGACCAAGAATGTTTCATTTTTTTCTACGATTTAGCAGACATTTGATGAGAAACTGGCTTACTAACTTTTAATATCCTATTTTCTTTACCTGAAGACAAATTGTCGACTGTGATACATATAGTTTGTTCCCTAAAGTTCTTTGAGGCAGAGAGTTTTCTACAGCGATAAGTCTCTTTTCAGCTTTTTTTTTCTCCAAAGACTTCCTTTCATCCACAATTTTTCCTAGATCTTTTGATTGACAGCCAAATTTTATTTATTTTCGAAGTTTAGATAGTAATTCATTAAAAAAAATATCTTTTCTGATTTTTAAATGCTTTATTTATAACAGAATTTGAGCAAACATCCTCCAACTTTCGTTTCTGGTTTGAAGTCCTAATTTCAAAGCCATAGCCTACTCCCACTAATAAAAATAAAATAGTTAAATTGGTAATTTAAACGTTTCATTTTTAAAATATAATTGTGAGTAAAACGATTAAAATTTACCATAAACAGTTAAAAACTTTTAAAACTGGTCCCACTAATTATGAATCAACCTGTACCTCATATATTTTAGAAGCCTTTCATTCGGAGAAGTAAAAATCCATTAAAGATTTATAATAGATTTAACATTAAGAGAAGATAATAAAATGAGATAATAAGAATTATAATAAGATATAAGAGAAGATTTAATAATAAGACACAAAATTTAAAACAAAAGAAGTTTTTATTTATTTCTGAACCACAATAAGTATGACTAAGATTCCCTAAATTAATTTTAATAAGATTAAAAAAAACAATATTATTTTAAAATAAACGAATTTTCATTTCGAATTTTAAAAACACAAGATAAAAAGTAAAAATTTTTTAACAAGTGCTGTGTAGTTTTTTGAAGGGAGATACACTCTTGTATAGTTATTTGATCATTTTAAAGTTCAAGCATCTTAGAATCATTACTTATACAATTTATTTTAGGCAGGTAAAATATTGCTACAAATTTTGTAAGCACTTTTCATAGCAAATGTGTGCGAAAAATGCTATTCAAAAATAGTTTTTTTGTAAATCTATATTATACAGTCCATTTGTTATAAAATATTTCACATTACATATATGTGTGAGCAATAAAATACTTTGTATCATAAATATACATTGCATGGATATAAGAACGAACTGCTCATATATATGTGAAGCATGCTATAATATTTTCTATATTTATCCAGGTATACCACTTTGGAAACATTGAAAACATGGAACTCGAATAATATATTTTCATCCAGATTCTGGAAGTGGCAGCAAAATATATTGAAACTTTGTATTCAAAATATCTATGAGTCTATTTCAAAACCTTGTTTCCTAAGGGTATGGAAGTCTTTGAAATGGTTCACTTTCTTTAGAAAGGTGCTACGATGGATTGAAGAAATAAACGACGCTTTCGCTTTCCGCAATTTTTCCAGTTTTAAACAAACGTCTGAAAGGATCATTTGTTTTATACTTGCCTTAGAAAAGAGCAAAAGTAAGACAATATATGTGGTACAGTTAAGTCCCGAAAACTCGAACTAATGTGGACGGAAAGGTGGCCATGTTTGTGAAAATGTTGGGTTATTGAGAATGGGATTAAAAAAGCATAAACATGAGTGTTTCATCAGAAAATATTTTACTACACTTGTATGTATTGTTTACTTCACATCTCAGAAAAATACTTTATGAAGACATAAAGCAGACTATAGTGAAAATTAAGGGGACATGGTACTATTTATACTAAAAAATTTAATTTAGTGATTTCCATAGTTTATTTGGTTGCTTCCTATGTGTATGTATGATGTGAATCAGATTTTGTGCTCACAATTTCATAAAAAGCTAACCTCTTAACTTTTAAGGAAAAACTTGAATCTCATGAAGTGATTTTAAAATGCTACTCCTTCTCTCTACAAAAATTGACATACGTATATGACATTTGATTTACATGTAGGTCAAACTATGTATGACAAAAGTTGGTATAGGTTTTGTGATAATATGATTGGTATTCGTGCAATACTTCTTTTTATGAATGCTAATTGAAAATTCCTTAAAAAATGTGTACATTCTAAATTCAATTATTTTTTAAAAAAAAAATAGTATTGCTTTGATTGAAAAATGCATACCAACTTTAATTCCATGTACTATTAGCAACAAGTGAAAAAAAATTTCCAAGTATTAGGCACAATAGAAAAAAACGAACCTAAAAGTTATTACAGCTCTGTGTTTTTTAAACTTAGAGCTTTCAAACTTTGTGAGTTTATAGAAAAGTACATAAAGAATAATTTAGGCTGAAAAATTATATTTGATTCTTTTTGACCGATTTTTGTCAATTGAATCATCGTACTGAGTTGTCTTAATCTTTGCAAAATTAAATTAAAAGATTGCATAAACTTGCTACTTTTTCTTAAAAAGAAATGCATAATGTCCTGTTGTCTTCCGCACTGCACTCTGCGTTTTGCTGCTTCATCACGAAGACGAAGAAGGAACAATAAATCCATTATCAATGCATCCTATTGTTCAAAATACTGAAGGGCAGTTTCGACCACCTTTAATTATTCACTATGTGATATTTTAGGAATTTGCATGGTGTCCTCAACATTAACCTCTTCGTAATTTCCCGGCACTTTTTATTAACTGTGACAGTAGCAATAATTTCTATATCGGACATTATGGTTTGATATCGGTGCTTTTTTGACCTGCGAGGATATGGGGGAGTTATCCAGACTGCTGGGTTATCAAATGCCGAGTTTTCGGGTCTCTACTTTCTTAGATAAAATGCCAAAGGTATTTATATTTCAAGTGAATGAAAATAAATTGAAAAACCCCAAATTTTCAAGGGAAAAAAACAGAAGCTGTTTTTGATATTTTATTATTTTTCTGAGAAGATAAAAACATAACTTTCTGGTCTACAAAAGAAGAATACGAGCTAATTGGGCCCCAGATAAAATATGCTAAGGTAACTATAGCTGACGAGAAAGATAAACACAGATTATATTGTTAATCTATTCAAGTACTTTAAACTTGAATAAAAAAACAACGTGAAATTTGTGAGATAATTGAAAATTTTTCATTAAATCATTTATGTGCTTCAATATTTCAGCCATTCGGTATCATTTCCAATCTCCATTGATTTTCAAGATATATTAAATGACTTCTTGTTTTATTCTTACAGCATGTAAATACAAAAGTTATTGAAAACAGCTTGAATACCCTTACTATCATTATCTTTACTAAAAATTAATAAACATGCTGCCTATTTAAGCTGTAGGGCAACTAAACTGCATTTACATTATCATTCAAAGTCTACAGAATTATTCTTTCGCTACAAATAATGACAGATAATGAGTCTAGAATGATTGATGGAAAAACTTTCTGGAAAAACTATATACTCGTATGTATATATGAGAATGCATTTATTGTCACCTATTCGTCTTTGTCGTCCAATAGGAAAACAAATATACCATGCTCTAAGAATTAAGATATCCCTCGGAGACCGATTCCTGTACAAGAAAAGCAGGTCTTATCTCATAAACCTGATTTTTATGACCACTCACTCCTTTAAGTAAAGCACTTGTACTCTGTAAAGGAAATGCATTATGCTAGTAAAGCAAACTTGTATGAATAGAGAAGGAATTTACAAGATCAGTGAGCAATGAGATACTTGTTCTGATTTGGTTTGGAAAAAGATTGAGTGCATTCTATATGCATTCTAGAAAACAATTATAAATTTTTAAAAATAAATAAAATATTTTCTGGGTGAGTAGAATCGTTGTCCAGTTCGTCAGATCTCAATTTCGTCACCACTTCTGAAAACATCCAAAAAGGGTTGGCTTCTATATCCCTAATCGATTATCGTTAAATAAATTATGATACAAAAGTATAAGGTACACTTTTTCAATCATATATAGGACGTGATATCTTATTGAGAGTACATATATTCTAATGAGCAGTGGACATATAAATAACCTGTTTTACTACTATTTTGTCAGATATTTTATACCTTTCAAGTTATTTTTTTAAACAGTTAAATATACAAGTGAAATAAACCTAGATATGAAAGTATAAATCCATCACCGAATCATATGTATAACCATACATCATAATATTTGAGAGAACAAGAACTCTTGTATACTTTTTACAAATCCGGATCTTAAAAATACCAAATACCTAATTTGTACTTTTTTTAAAAAAAAACTAAGATCCTGAATTCTCTAAATAGGAACAAACTTCTAATTTGTTAACTCTATGTGTTGCGCTCATTGTGAAATTTGAAATTATAATTTGAAAATATCTATTTCCTTTTTATTCTACAAAACATGGTGTAATATAGTACTTTTTCATGGATGTCCATGAATTCGAATTTACACCGGAATTAATACCTATCTGCATCACGAATTATCCAATTTAGTTATTATATCATTGGAATTAGTTATATCATTGATTCGGCTCCTGTGTGTCTAACGAGGGAATATAAATTATAAATGTGAGTTTTTTTAAAGATATTTTTTCTACAATATACTACCAAAACTAAACCAGAGTTATTATTCTTTGAAGCTTCACTCCATTTTCCAGCGTATTGATTGGAAGCATTTTTTTTTAAAAAAAGACCCTTATACGTTAAAAAGAAGGCATTTGGGAAGTCAATGGTACATAGATTGGAAAAATTGAGAAAATCTGGTAACAGATATTGAAATAGTTAGATACTTTCAGATAAAGTATATCTTTTTCATTGTGTTTAAAATTACATGAAGTAAATAAAATACTTTTTTTGATGTTAGTTATATAAACCGTTTACCTATCTACAGGAAAAAAATAGAAACTACATATTTTTATTTCAAATTTGAACTGTTGAGAAATTTACAACTGCATAGTATGATTGATATATGAAAATTGTTTTTTGCAAGGATATGTAAGAAATAAAATTTAACAGGAGGGGCGTAATCTAGCCATTAAGTAAGGAAACCTAATGCAGAGTGTGTTTTCCCGCTAGCAACATACAGTAATCCATATATATATATGGATTATTAACATATATATATACATATTAAGAGTAAAAATATTTAACTACCAAAATGCATAGTTTTCATTTTTTACGTCAACTAGGTAACAGCTTAATAAATTTTAAATCGATAAGTGAAAAATATAAATATTTTACAAGTGACCCTTGAATTTCTAAAATCTGAAAAAACTATTCGTGGATATTTTAGGTATTTTTAGACGGTATATATTAAGAATATAGTTAATTAGCAATTATGTTTTCAAAATGCAGACTTAAATTCAACATAAGATCTATTAACTAAACTACATAAAATAATGGAATGTTATTTTATAAAAACTGAAAAATTCAGAAGTCTTTCATTGCAAAAATCGTTTAATATTTTCTCCCTTTTTGGAATAAGAACAAAAATATTTTTAAGCAAAGGCTGTTTCCTTCAAAAAGTCGCTTCAATATGAAGTCTTATCAACTCTCAGTTTTAAAAATTGTTATTCAACCGCATGGCACATTACAGTGCATACAAATAGTGCAACATAGTACTTTCAAAAGAGCATTCTTCCATCGAGTAACATAAAAGCTCGACAGAAGACGAAAATTGCGCGAGGTAATAGACCTTATCCGACTCTTAGCAAATTTGCGTCCTTTCTAAATGAGATCCTGGTTTCTCAGTTTCACTCGTAAGGTTTAAAAACTTTTAATGAGTCAGAATAAGCCTCTATCTGTAATGTTAGGAAAGAAATCGTACTCCAGATCTATTTTGTTCATTTCTGTATTCCTTTCAGCAACAATGATTTCAAACAAAACTGGAGTAAGTACTCACATTTCTTAATAGTTTAACTTCCTCATTGTGCTCATATATAAATAAAATCCATTAATGCTTTTTGCATTAATGAATGAGCCTAAATTTCATAGAATAATAAAACAAATCTGTGCGATACTTGGGAAAAAAATTATGATATATTACTATAATCGTATGCACGTCCGTCAGTTGGATTGCATTCAAAATTACTCTCAAAAAGCTTCTAACTTCACATTATCGTAAAAAATCCAAAATTTGTCCTAAATTTTAATAACTACTTTCAATATACTATAATTTAAAATTTGAGTCTCAGGGCAAAATACAACAAACTTAATTGGAAATAAGATAAAATATTAGGTAAAAATATGTTATTGCAATTTTATAAACAAAATCCATTTCATTAATTTAACTCAGAATGTATAGTCGAAGATAGTTTAAGATCTAAAGTTTACCAATTATTCTGAAACTTAAAATTTTTTTATGAGTCTGTGATAATGGATTGTATTTTTATACTAGTTCAAAACTAGAGGCTAAGGAAAAATACAATAAAGTATCATTAATTATCATTTATATTTTTATCAATTTCAGAGCTAAGTTAAGCTAGGTTTTTTTTAAATGTCATGGTTATTTACTTTTTGATTTAGTATTTTATTTACTTTTAAACATGATTAGTACATTATTTTTTAATTTGTAATATACTTTACATAGGTGTATACATTCAAAACATTAATAATAATACAAATTTATATATTTCTCTGTTATTTTCATCAAGAATAATTAAATCCATTGATCATAATCTCAGAATTTAATATATATCTTGACATTAATCCATAACATTACACAATCCTTACTTAGCTTTTAACTTTATGTCTCGCCATACATGGAATATATATTACATCTTTACTCATCCACTTATTTATTACTACAGAATTATAAAATGATCTTAAAAATATTATTTTTACTCTTGAAACTAAATTTAATTAATTCCGACAGAGTTAAATGAGATATTTAATTTAAAAAGCTATGTATAAGTTACAGGTTATGACGAATACCTAAATTAATTCAGTGTTGTTTAACATATCATGCATATTACTTACGAAACAATTTCCAAGATTAAATCAAAACATTCGAATGTAAAATGTAATTAGATATTTATGTTCATTTTAAATCAAGCAAAAAAATAATAAATAAATGATGAAACTTTCTGTATTTCCATGATAAGCATTAATTAAAAAAAACTTTTTTTCGATACATTTTACTTTCGAAAATAAAGAAAAAGAGAAACGAGTAAGTAATTCTTTATTGTAAACTAAATAATATCATATGTTATAGTAAAATTGTAAAACATTGCTAAGATATTTTTCTAAGTGTAATAAGTAATAACATTTTAAAGCCGCATTCATCATTAAAGTGTCTGAATATTTATTTAAACAACTTCTACATAATTGTATTATGATACCTTAATTACCTGAATTTTTTATAAGAATACAAAATCATAATTATTTGAATGCGTTGCATCGATATTATAACACATTACCTAAATTTTTTTATCATAAAATACTTAAAAGTTCAGTAAATTATATTTTTAGACAGAAAAGTGAAAACGTATATACATATTGAGCTTATGTATTACAACATATTCTATATCATATGTTTACCTGAATCATTCACTTGTCCGGAGTTTACCAATAAAGCAATAAACTGTAATTAAAACCATTTTTATACTCAACTAAATATTTAAAGTTTTTCAGTTACGATTGCGATACATAAAAAAAAGAAGAATAATGATTGAAAATAGACCCACTCTCTCGTTTTTGCTTGGGAAAACAATTATTTGTTATCATGCATTACTTAAGGTATCCGACTACGTTGAAAACGTCATTTTCGGTCAAAAATCACATTTTCTTTTTATTTGATATTTTTAAAATTCAAACAATTATCTTTCTAAATCTGCCTTTGTTTTGTCTGTGCGATAATTAGAAAAAAAGTTACAGGTGTTTAAAATATTATTACAGCGGTGAAATTGAAACCGGAAGAGGTGAAATCGAAACCGGAAGTTGACTGCTTCACATGCTTTTTACCCATAATTTTTGCAATTTCAACCCATTATAATTTTAAAAACAATTTCTGGCATTTTTTAACTATTTTATTGATAGGCAACAATTTCAATCTTTTAATTGGACTTTTGCGATTGGCAACATCTGTTTCTTCTGACCTCATATGTTTTTGTTTTGATTTGAATCTTTCGAATGTTGCTCGCAAATTTCTTCAAAAACCTGATTTTTTTTTTTGCTTTAATTGCACAATTTTTAATTGTTAATTGTTTCTGAACATTCTGCTTTTGATATTATCAAAAATGAATCAAATTAACCTCTTGAAAAAGCAACTATGCTGGTGAGACATTTACAAAAACAGTGGAAGTGTTGACTTGTAATGTTCTTGACTTAAAGTGCTCAAATTTGTAATGAACGAAAACTGGGATAAGTAAAAGGTATTTTTACAGAACAAAGAATGTTTTAGTGGAACATTAAGAGGTAATAGAATATTTTATTTAAATTGGGAAGTGTGTTTTCAAGTTTGTGTTTCTCCAATTGTTTTGAGAACAATCTGTACCTGCATGAAGATTACATGTTTGGACTGACTTCTAATGTGACTTGAAAAATGCTCCGATTAAAGTTTTATCGTCCTTTTTCAGCTACTGAAAAGCTAAAAAAGCAAAGTGTTATTAATTTGCAGCCTATTTTTAGAAGGTGAGTGATTGAAAGATGATATTTACCTGTGAAAAAGCTATGTTCTAAGCTGAACTGGCCTTGTATGACAAAAGGAGCATTTAGACTTTGTGAAAGAAAGTCTTGTCTGTGCTGCTACACCAACGGCTAAAGATGTCATGAACGACACTGCTTTTAAGCGAAAAGCATTATAAAATGTTTCAAAATGTCAGTTGAAGAATGTGGAATATCCGTTGACGGCAGAGACACATGGACATTCATCGCTAAATGTGGTTTCTATAGAAACTTTATACATTGACACTGGGAAATTCTAGATTTAGAAATGTTATCAAAGTTTTTAGAATTCTATAAGTCCAGTCATACATGCGTGTTCCTGCAATCATCTGGGATTTACTTCAAACATAGTGCGTACAAAATCTTCGTATGTTTTTGCACTAAGAAATCTTAAAAATATGTATTTCTTTTGTGATGGTGATTCCAAGGATACTTTTCTGTTAAAGATGTGTATGGTGTCAACAATATCATCATATGAGTGCATAAGATACTTCTAAGAAAGATTGAGTAGTCGGAAAAGAAAATTTTTAAAAATGGCGAGAAAAACCTCGGTGAGAAGGAAAAACTTATCAATGTTATGTTTAATAAAATTCTACACTGTTTTAGCACTAACACCAATCACGCCAAAGCTATGCTAAGTGCTACAATAGCAGTATTTTTTTCACTGTTGCTCCAACAGGGAGAAACCCATATATGGGCCGTGCCCGATTTGAGCTGAGAATTGGTGTGACTATCAACGAGAAAACGACACCAGAAAACAATAAACAGAAAAAATTGTATGTATTTCTGTGAAACTTTAAAATATTGTTAAACCTGTGTACACAAAGCAGAGTGATAAGCAGTTATTATAAAATTGCCTCCACGGTAAGACACAAATAAAAATGTATCATTTAATGCCTGTTTGTGGCAAATCATTTTGAAAGAAACTTTTATCGAGCTAAAACCATTTTCTTTGGGTACCCATATATTACCGTCATTATTTTTAAAAAAGCTTTCATTGATGTGTTAGGTATTTTGAAAGCATTTGGCATAAATGCAGGGAATTATATACTGCGTGATGAGAGATTTGTTGACATCTTTCGAGTCGGTGACTCGAAACAACATTTTTTGCCTTTTATAAAATCAACCAGAAAAAAAAAGGAGGCCCAAAGAAAGAAAAAATTTAACAAACTTCCAAATAGTGGGAGTGTTACTTATAAATCAGGAGAGTTTTAGTAATATACTTGTCATATTTTGTTTTGAAATTGATTTTATAAAGTTTAAATGCATTTTCTCAAAACCCTTTTTTTTTGTAAATTTCATGATATTTCAAACATGATATCTAAAAAACTATTAGAGATACTTGTATGAAATTTTACACAAATGTTATTATTGGTATTATCTAGAGAATGACCTACAAGCTAAGAAATTGAACAATTTTTAGTTATTTTATAGTTGTATTTCTTTCTGAAAGTTACGATAATTTGATTGAATTTCCTAGTTCGCAAGCTCGACTGGCCATAACTTTTGATTCAAAAGAAGTAATTTAACACTTGTAGGTCATTCTCTAGAAATGTGTTTTAAAAATGTATTGCAGCAATATTTTATGGAAAATATAAAATATTTTAAAAAATAGAGTGTTTGAAAAAATTCCAAAATTTGATTAAAATTTCTTTAAAAATTTTAATTTTTGCAAATTTTATGTACATATATTATTTCTAACTGTACTTTTTATTATTGTGTATAAAAGTGAAACTAAAAATGTAAAAATATTAAGGATTTTTTGAAAACTTAAAAAAAAAGTCTCCGAACGTAGTCGGATACCTTAAAGCACATTTTCTGAAAAAATAGGAATATATAAATACATATATTACAAACAAAAAATTAAACAGGAATTTAAGGCTGGATGACATGCAGAAATGAGAGCGGCTTTGGTTAAAATAGGATATGTCATTACATTGTTCATCTAGTAAGAGTGTGAACACCTGATACAGCTATACAAGCGTCACAACGAGCTCCCATGCTGTTAATGTGGCTATTGATGAACGTATGTGACAATAATTTCCATTTTATTTAAATAAGCCGATTTCAACGTCTAAAGTGTTCTTGGTGAGGGTTGTTGACCTGAAACGGATTTCCCTAGAGCATCTCACAAGATTTCTATGGGTTTAAGGTCTGAAGGCTTCACTGATCACACCATACGGTAATCTACTCTGGTTTCATCGTAGTAATAATACCTTATAGCGTTACACAACATTTTGCATGTATATGAAATAAATTTTTTAAAAGATAAAAAATATATAAACGCTAATAAAATGAAATTATTAATAATATGAAAACGGTGTACACAAACAGAACATTTAATAAGCACTATTCAACACAATAAACAATATTTTATTTCATATGCGTTATAAAATATAAGAATATAAAAATATAAATTTATAAGAATATATATATAGAGGAATAAAAGAATATAAGAGTTATAAAAATAAAAGAGCTCTTTAAATAATTGTGAGTCGGAAACGTGGACTCTCTTCTATCATCACCTTTAGTATTTATGTAAAATTTTCACAATATTCACTGTAACTTAACACTATCGCATACAATATTTTGAATCTCTCTGTAGCCTTTTAAATATTCGTTTCATAGACAAAATTCTTGACTTTCTCTTAAATCACATATTCACTAATATAAAGTATATTACACTACTTATTTTTGAACACATCTCTCTGAGAAATCTGCGTGATCAAATCACAGATGTTCAGGGATGCTAATAAGAAAACAATAAGAGGTGTTGTATATACCAAACTAAACACGTTTGTTCTCTTAATGTTTCAAGGCATATACAAAAATTTATAATGATTGAATTCTCTTTTATCCGCTGTATAATATCAAAAAATAAGCTTCAAGTTGTTAACTTGATTTAAATTTAGATAAGGAAGGTTTTGAGAAACAGTGAATCCTGATATGTGGCCAGTGCATCAAAACACACAATTTTAAATTGAAAAAATTAAATTACATGCAATATAAAGTTACTGATGAAAAAAATAATTAACAAATTAATAAAATTCAGTGGAGAAAAAAGAATGAAATATGGCGTTATTTTTGTTTCTCATCAAAATCAATATCATTAGTATTAGTACTTTACAGTCATTTCTCTAATAACTAAACTTATATCTTTCAATTTTAAAACACCAATATCTATCATAAATGTTAACTCAGTCGTCATTTTAAAATAAAATAATGAGGAGTACATTAAGATTTCCCAAAATTTTGTATAATAAAACACATACACTCTGCTTTCGCAATTGAAAGTATAAACAATATCTCCTTTAACACAAAATATTTATAAAAAAGTTAAATATCATATTATATTACTCTTCTTCTGAAAGTTCTGTTCAGCAAAGCTCAGTCACTTCAATGTTACTAAAATGAAAAGTAATAATTCCACCGACCTTTATTTCTTAGTGACAGAAATTTTTCCTTCACGGTAATCCACATGTTGTTGTCCAATGATTTGATTTAGTAATTTTTTCGAGGTTGGTCTTTCAATTTTGTATCTGATGTTTTTTCTTCACTATTGTAAATGTTGGTCATTTAACTGTATTATTGGAATTACTTCACAATACCATTAGGAGAAGAAGAATAAGAGAAGAAAGGAGAAGAAAGCGACGTCTGTCTTCACGAGGGGGGGGGGAGGTTAGGGGATTCACGCTTCCCTTTTTTTCTTTTTTTCCCCTCTCCATTAGAATGTTTCTTCCACTCACGGTAAACTGGATGACCTCTTAAGCAAAGACAGAAATATCGTTCGGTGGAAGAATTCATTCTTCCCCGTGTTAAAAATCGCGTTTCTTCTTTTTCCTTATCATAGAACATTCCTTTCATTTCCGGCAACCTGACGTATTCAGCAAAGAGGTATACGGCGCAGTCGAAGTTCCATCAAATTCTCTAGTGCATTTATTACGTTCGTTGACGTTCCTTTTAGTTTAAATTTATTTTACTATTAAGATTAGTTTTACGTTAAGATGCGAAATTTATTCGCAGATAGAATCCTGAAGCTTTAATTCTGACATGTTTTGAGCCAGAATCAGACTTAGATTTAAAAAAAGGTATTTATTCTAGAATGAGTACATCTCTTCTGACGCTAAGAGTAGGGAGGAAAAAACACGCCACGGTGTGTTTTAAGTGGGTTAGCACTTAAAACACCGATGGGGTAAGTATCTCGGCTTTTATGATTGTACTTGAAATTTATTGCTGACATATAGGGCTATTAAATCTAACGATTTGGAATTAGACATGTTTATTGGCTAGGCCATATGTACGGAAGAAATAAATGGGTGATTAGTTTGATACTTGAAGATGAAATGAAAGAGTGCTAGATAGGGAATTTAATTTTTAATCTAATTTAATTATCCTTACACAAACACACACACACACACACATATATATATATATATATATATATATATATATATATATATATATATATATATATATATATATTAGGTTGGGGGAAAAGAAATCCATTTTTTGGTAGATGGCTGTAGTGTCGATACCTCATAAAGTATTGATCAAACAATTTCAAATTTATGCTCATTGTCAAGATGACATTTCACACTAAAGAGTTATTTTGCTTTTTTTTGTTTGGTCTATTTAGTTGTAAGATACAGGGTGCTAAAAATGAAAGTAGCCGTAGCATCGCCCAGGAGCTAAAGATTGACCATTAAACAGTTTTAAACCATTTGCGTAAATTTGGATTCAAAAAGAAGCTCGATGTTTGGGTGCAGCACCAATTAACACCAAAAAACACAATGGATAGAATTTCTATGAGTGAAGCCTTGGCTAAACGGAATCAAATCGACCCATTTCTTAAGCGGATGGTGACTGGGGATGAGAAATGGGTCACATGCGACAATATTGTGTGAAAATGATCGTGGTCATAGGGCGGTGAAGCTACTCAAACGGTGGCCAAATCAGGACTAACGGCCAGGACGGCTCTATTGTGTATTTGGCGGGACTGGTAAGAAATCATTTATTATGAGTTGCTCCGTATGGCCAAACCCTAAATTCAGATCTCTACTGTCAACAATTGGACCGTTTGAAGCTAGCGATTGACCAGAAAGGGCCAGGATTGGCCAACAAGTGAAGTGTTGTGTTCCATCAGAACAACGCCAGGCCACACACGTCAGTAGTGACTTTCCTGAAGCTCTAGGAGCTTGGTTGGGAAGTTTTAATGCATCCACCATGTAGTCCGAACCGGGCACCAAGCGATTACGACCTTTTTCGCATTGAAAAACTTCCTGGGTGATAGGAATTCGGAAAAGAAAAGATTTTGAAAATCGATTACTAGAGCTTTTCACGAATAACGACCAAGACTTCTACGAGACAGGCATTATGAAGCTACCTTTAAAATCACAATACATAATACAATAAAACGGTGCATATGTGACTCAAGTCGGGCAATCCGAAGCATGTTAAATAAAGTCTTGAATTTCATGCAAAAATATTGGATTTCTTTCTTTTTCCCCAACCTAATATATATATATATATATATATATATGTATATATAATAACTCAATTTTGGCACTCTATTGTGCTTTTGTGAACTAGGATTTAATAGTGAAACTGTAACCAGACTATATAATTGAACGAACTATAATGCTCTATATTCTGGTAAGATTTCCAGTCTGTTTACTGTACTGAAGGGGATTTTGTTTTGTATGGCATGTGTTTGGTAGTCTCCATCATTTTTCTTAATGGTTTTAATGACTTGAAATTTGTGATATACTCACGATTTCTATTTCATAATTAGAAGTTGTTATTATTTACAATTTTTTTACAGAGGGTGAACCCGGATTTATAAAAATCTATAAAACTTGATAAACCTCAGTGCCCTAACTGTCCTTAATTAATAAATGATGATGAAATGTTTTTATACCTTCAATTGGTAGGATAATTAAGAACTACATTTAATTTAATAATTTTAAATCTTTATACAAAAACCTTTTCTTTACTTGTGAGAAATTTCTGCTTTTCCAGGTTAGCAAATGTTTGAAAAAATCAAAAAAGAGCATTTTGAAAGTGGTCAAGAATTTCGTTATCGAAAATATTTCTGAAATAATTATAAACAATCTATTCAGCTTATTATAGCTTACAAGAAGAAAAGTACTGCAAGCTGTATATCTTTTACTTTCAAAATAAATATTTTGATAAGAATTAGTGATTTTTAAAATAACAAGCAATTAGGGAAAAACGCCCCGTTGATAATACTTATTCTTCTTAAGTAATGATTAATTACACCGAAGAATTATAAAGTTCATTACCATTTTATCGATTTAAAAAATTATAACGAAAAATTATGTTAATTTGATGAAACACTTTTGCATTGATGGAACATACATCATGTTATCTATTTCTAATTCCTTCTATTCTTTTATATGTATGTTTAAATTTTAAACAAAAACGGATTGGATTTATGAGATAATATCTTTTTAAATCGTAGTTGATTTACGTACATTAATCTGTTGTTTTTTACTAAGATAAGAAGCGGTTGCAGTAAAAATTAACAGATAACAATTAGATCTTTTTATATTTAGTCATAGAACTGTGCACAAAATGATTTTTTAAACATGAAATTATCATTTAAAATAATGTAAGAAAATTTCCAAAGGGTCTCATGTAAAAACATTCAGTACGTGAAAAAGAGAAAACATCAATATGCACAATGGTTTTGTATGAAAAGCTTTAAGGGTTTTAAAAACAATGAAGTCCCGAATGAATTAAATATTTTATAAAAATTAACAAAATGAGTCAACATTTAAGAACTATTAAGTAAAAGAAAAATATGTTTTGATTTAAAAATGAAGTTGTAAGTGTCGTTCCAATAAATTAAGCATATGATTAAATTTTTAGGAATAAAAATGACGAATAAAAATGTATATATCACATTTAAAGTTCTTAAAAATATCAGGAATGATATATTAAATAGCATCTTCCATCAAGAATGAATAAAATACAGAAATATATGCTTGACGGATAAAAATATGAAGATTCTTTTTTTTTCTTGTTTAAACTTAATAGACTTTTCCTTTCTTCTTTATAACAATATCAGAAGTCCGGAAAATTGAAAAGAAAATGCTAAATATATTTTTTCTGAATAACTATTTTTCTTTTAATGTTTAGAACAAAAAAGTGTATATTCATCTTATCTATTTGCTCTTTAAAATTAGTTTTTAATTTTCTTATAGACCCTAACGACTTTTCTTTTATAGTTCTTTATTTGAAAATCTTAAATATTTTCTCATTTTTTAACGTTTAGAGCTAAAAAAGTGCATATTAATCTTATCTATTTGCTTTTTTAAATTAGTGTTTTTCTAATTTTTTTCTTTTAGACTCTAACGGCATTTCTTTTAGTTTTTTTATTATTAGTTTCTTTACTTGTTATAATATATGGAAGCTCAAATGATCTAAATAGAAACGGCGAAAAAATTTTTGCTTAACTGCATGTGTCTATTTTATTCCGACTAAATAAATAATTCCAGTCACTCAAGTACAATAAGAGAAAAGGTTTGTGAAAGAGACTTAACGTCCGTTTGGAACAAAAGGGATTTACAGATACTCAGAATCAGAAAAAAAAAGATTTCGGTACAAGGAAAATATATTAGTGTTGAAATAAACAAATTAGGTTTTTCCTCTTGAGATTTTTTTTTTTGTCATTTTCAAGCTTTTTTGACATTTAAATTGCCTTCAAAGCTAAGCATGATGTATTGTCTTATCTAAACAATACCTTATACTTTTTTCTTTAATTTTAAAGCAATATGTGAAAGACAGCTCATTATATTAACCAAGAATAATTTATAAATGTATTAGCTAGTTGTTGATTTAAAATTAACTTTCATACATTTTTTAAGAATTTTTATTTCGGGCCTTTTTTCAGAAGTGCGATAAATCTTCCCGTTGTAATCAAAACTCTCTATATTAAATTTTTAGCATCAAGCCATTCATATCTAATTGTATCAGTAAGTGCAATTAAAACTATCTATTAATTGAAATTCTAAAATTTGATAATGTATATACTATTGGATGATGAAAAATTTTTTGAAGAAAAATGTCACATTGCCTAAGAAGAATTCTGGATCACCCAAACACACATAGAACAAATAATTTTAAATAATACCTCATCAACCTCTTGATAGGTGCTAAAATAACTTAAGGTTTCAGAATTTTCCCCCTTAGTTTCTTTTAGAATTAAAAATATCTTGTTAATGTACAACTTTCACATCACTTCCATTCACGAATCTGAATTTCTGTAGTAAAAAGTTTAAACTAAGATATGAATCAATAAAGTATGGATACATTTCGGACTTTTTTCTAACCTTCAAATTAAAAGAGTGACTAATCTCTTTCCAGTTATCTTGGGAGAATGTTAAGAAGGATTGAAATGTATTTAGTCATGAACCATATGGCTATTTTCAGTTCAAAAACAAGACATAACTTCTAGGCCAAATACCTCAGAAAAATAAACTTATTGATAAGCATCCTGTTCCTTATTTCTGAGAGACTCTATGAATAAATAGCCTTTTCTCATCTACCCGGACTTTGACCCTAAGTTACATCATAGAAGTGATGTTTGCTTGATGTATTGAATGTCTAAGAGCCTTATGTCTTGATGGTAAGATTGCTTTTCCTCTAGAGGTTTCCAGTTTTAGATTCTAACGATTTTAATGGCATAATTCTTACTTGTTTTTAGCTTCATCTAGACGTGTTTTAAATTTAAATTTTTAGTTTTTGGTTTTGATGAAGAGAGGCCTAATGTAAATAGATTAATTTCCGATTTTTCCATATAAAACAACAACAAATAAGATTAAGAAAAAATTATTTTTTAGTGTTAATAAAATGCAGTTCTAGAGATCTAGAATAATCTAGATAGAAAAATTCTAGAATAATTTTTTGTTATAAATGAAGGAAAAACCTTTTAATTGATGTTTCTGCTATGAAAAACAGAATTGTTAGGTGGGTTTTTTTTTAATTATCATATTGTAAAATATTTAAATTAACTTTTGTGGTTATACCATACTTTTAGTTGTACCATGCTCGATATTAGTTTTAATTTTTTTAAATGTATACATAAAGCACTTTTTAAAAAGAGTTTTAGAATTGTTATACCAGTGCGGTTTATTTAGCAAATCTTAAATTAGGAATAAACAAAATATGTTACAGAAAATAATGAAAGTGATAGCGTAAACTGGTATGAACAGCATAGGTATATGTTTACACACGTTAGTGAAATTACAAATTTAAACTTCCGATAAAATTAGATAGAGATAGAAAGCCTTTATTTATTAAGGTTACACTTCTTCTTTTATTATACTTACTGAGCTTTTTAACTGTGTTCTAAAAACTTATTTAAAGATTCTTGAGCATTGTTAAGCATATCTCGAGCTATTAATCAGCGCAAGCATTAAGATATTTATCTTCTTATGATTTATTATAGATAATAAGATTTATTCATTAACTAATATTCTCATTTATAAGCGAACTTCTACTATTGTTTGTACTCTCTCAGATTCACATGACTACTGCGTCATAACATAAACGCTCTCGGATATTTGCAGTAGATAACTCTCAAGTAAAGACCGGATATTTATGGTTATAGTCAATTAGAAGGAACTTGCAACTGACTTAATTATAATTCATGACAAATATCGTTTCATACATTAGATATGTAAGTGGTCTATCAATGCATTTGATGATTAATTGAATAACTGACATACTGCAGTTGAACTACATTTAATTCCAGTTTCATGTTCCCATGTCAAATAACTTTTTTTAAATTTTCTTATGAAAAGCAGAACCAGTTTTCATAGTCAAAATACTTTAATACGTAGTTCAATCAAAAAATTCAGGAACTGCAACCATTGCTGACGATGAAAGCAAGTACTTAAAATTAAACTACTTAAAATGGATTCTCCCAACCCTCTCCTACCTATCCAGGTCGGTTTAGTCCATATCATGTGACCGAACCGTACGCGCAGCTGTTATCTTCCGAAGCTAGTTAGCTTGGCTACGCGAACTGCGCTGAACCTTAAATTATGTCAATACTTAGGTAAAACACCAATGGAGACTTTCGAAATGCTATGGAAGGTGTATGGTGAATCTACCATGGCAAAATCCTAGGTTTTCGAATAGCTTCGGCGTTTTAAAGACGGCCGATAATCCATTGAATACAATAAACGCGTTGGACGACCTTTGGCTTCATGGAAGGTGGAAAGTGTTGCGTTGGTTTCTTAATATGTTCGAAAAGATCGTCGCCAAACACTTGAACAAATCACCGAAGCTACACACTGCTCGAAGACGTCATTTGAGGGAATTCATTCGCTGTAAGCGGCCTCAGTTCTTGCAGAGTGATGACTGATATCTTCTGCATGACAACTCACCAGCACAACGATCTTAATAGGTAAAAGAGATCCTCGCCAAAACTCGCACTAACGTGTTTCCACATTACCCTTATTCACTATACTTAGCCCCACCTTTTTAACCTTTTCCCATCAATGAAAAACGTTTACAGGGACGCCATTTTGTATCATCAGATGAGGAGAAAGAAGCATCAGGCTTTAAAGGAGGATGCAAAAATGGCTTCCAGATGTGCTTCCAGAAGCTATAAAAACGCTGGTTGAAGTGTACCGTCACCCAAGGGTACTACTTTGAAAGTGGATATGCTGCGGTGCTCTGAATCATTCAGGGCAAGGTTTCCTACACCTTTTCCCTGAACTTTTGGATCATTCTACGTAAATATTTTGAAAACATTAATACCAAAAAAAAAAGATACATTTTTAATTCTGTTAATATTATTTGATAAACTAAAGCGCCAAATGTATGGAAATGATAAAGAAACTTTAGTGGATGTAAACTACTATATGCAAATGAATAGAAGTTTCAAGTTTATTTTTATTCAAAATCGTTAGTTATTCGCGAGTTAATGACTGATTTAAAACCATTAAGGATTGTCTATGAACAATATTTAAAACTACAGAGAAATTATCAAAGTTCAAAATGACTTGAAAACTTCAAATTATAATATGTAAAAACTCCTTATCATATATTATTTTAATAGTATAAAAAATGTAAGCTATTTGAATTTTGAAAAAAAAATATTAAAACTAAAAAGTGAAAAAAAATCTCGAATATTTTATAAATACTAGTTTTTAATAGTATAAATGATCGAACTCTCCACGAATGTTGGTTTTACTACATCAAAGTTTCGCCATACCAGAACCATTAATATAGTCTAGAGAGTAAAAATAACTCTGAAAATACTCTGAGGCACTGAACTTTCGCATCGTAATTAGGTCAGGAATCATATACTCTACCGTCTCTCCCATTATAAAAATGAGCAAGAGGTTATTTACACTTGTACATTTCTTTTTATGCGCATATAAAGTTAATTTTGGGGGTCAATTTTGAAATTTTCTCGTGTTTAAAAAGAAATTTGTATTGAACTAAATAATCAAGAGACAAAAACAAACATGCTATCTAAAGTATAAGACTCAAAATATAAATAAAAATACTTCAAAATTTTTAATTTAATGTTTATAACTTATTTTCGGTAACGCTTTGTATCAGAAATATAAAATGTTTTCATGAATATTTCTAATCAATTCTATGTATAAATTGTAATAGCGATGCTTACATAATCAGATATTGGCCTTTGCGTGTGTAATTTCTTATCAATAAATAGTAAAATTAAAATATACTGATTAACACACATGTCTGAAAAATATTTATACTTAACTATCGATTCCAATTATTTATTCTTTCGTAAGACTTTTTTAGTACTTTCTCTCTCAAAAGATATTTATCCTACTTTTGAAGTAAGTACTAAATCATTTAATAATAATTTTTCAAATTTATACGTAAGGGTTTGCACCTACTTTACGCTATTACTTTAGCAGCTTTTTTGATTACCAACACTCTGAAAAATAACACAAACAACAATTAACATTTCATTATTTAATTTGCAAAAGAAAAATAACTCTGTAAAATAACGAAAACGTCATCTGAGCTGAAATATTGCTGCCCTAACTTTCATACGACTTGAGTTAGATACTAGATACAGAGTGTTTTTTTTCCAGGTATAGAAGTTTAAGTTGACATTACTTTCCAAAATGGCGACAGATCTAACAGCTGTCAAGTGATTTATTCTCAGTTTGGTTTGGCAATTCATCATGAATAGACTCACGCCTGAACAACGCTTTCAAATTGTGCAATTTTATTTCGAAAATAATGGTCGCGCGCGATTTTCATAAGCGAATTTTGTTTAGCGATGAAGCGCGCTTCTGGTTGAATGGCTACGTCAACAAACAAAACTGCCGCATTTGGAGTGAAGCTAATCCACAAGCGTATGTCGAAACACCGTTACATCCAGAAAACTGACTGTTTGGTGCGCTTTATGGGCTGGTGGAATCCTTCTTCAAAAACGATGAAGGCCACAACGTTACAGTCAATGGTGATCGGTATAGAGCCATGGTTACTAACTTTTTCATTCCTGAATTGAACAATCATGATGTCCAGGAGCTGTGGTTCCAACAAGACGGCGCAACATGTCACACAGCTCGTGCCACAATCGATTTATTGAAAGACACGTTTGGTGACCGCCTAATTTCACGTTTTGGACCTGTGAATTGGCCTTCAAGATCTTGTGATTTAACACCGCTAGACTATTTTTCGTGGGGCTATGTAAAGTCATTGGTCTATGCGGATAAGCCACAAACGCTTGACCATTTGGAGGACAACATTCGCCGTGTTATTTCCGATATACGGCCACAAATGTTGGAAAAAGTCATCGAAAATTGGACGTCCAGATTGGACTACATCCAAGCCAGCCGTGGCAGTCCTATGCCAGAAATCATATTTAAAATGTAATGCCACAAGATTATCTTTCGAATAAAAAAAAATTCATGTCAATCGAATAATACATCGTTGTTTTATTGCAATTTAAAGTTCTATACCTCTCAAAAAACACCCTTTATTATATTGAATTTAACGTATTGCCGCTCTCCTTTTTCCGCAATGGTCCTTGTTGGAATCAAGACTCAAAAAAGGTTCCACATTAGTCATCAGCCAAAAAGCACATTCTCTAATATCTAGAAAGACAGTATTTCTTATATTACTCATATTTATAAAATAATTTCTACTTATCGGTAAATTAAATAAATTATAGTTTAAAAAAAACTAAAAAACACGCTTTTATGTTTAATCGAACTAAAAAGAAAAAAAATTCTTAATATAAGAATAAAATGTGACTAACGAGAAAACTATATAATGTCATTGGGGTAAAAGCGTGTGGGGTGTTCTTTATCAATTGTTATAATTTCTTACTAGTTCTATTCCAAAATGCTGAGTTAGTATAAAAATGTAGTACGAAGCACACCCCACGCTCTTACCACATTGGCATTATAATTTTCTCGTTAATAATTTTATTCTTATATTAAGAACTTTTTTTCCTTTTAGTTCGATTAAACATAAAAGCGTCATTTTTTAGTTTTTTTTTTTAACTATAATTTATTTTTCATTTTTTAGTTCAATCTACAATAAAAGCATGCATTTTTAGTTTTTTTTAAACTAATATTTATTAATTGATGAATTATTCTGAAGTGCGTTATTTTTTAGAATCCGGAATACCCATTGGCATCCTATCAGTGCATTGATACGGTCTGGTTTACAAAATGTAGGATCAGCCAGTGGCGTAAAGTACCTCCCCCGGATTGTGGGGGACCCAGGTGCTCTAGGGGGCCCAAAGTCTGACTAATATTATGTACGTATTTGGGCTTGGGGCCCAAAACCTGATTTTGAGATGGGATGGGCTAGTATTCTTCGTTACTCAACTGCGATCAACCAACTGAAGGAAATCTGGAACAGCTAAGTTTGAAATATTTTATGCGAAGGAAGTGTAAAGTCAATGATATTTTTCACTAAAAAGAGCTCAATGTTCTCTCTGAAACTTGCATCAGTATTAGACATAGAAGTACACTTTTTGAATCGATGAGTTTGTGAGAAATTATTTAATCCTGTGAGACCACTTTGAGTCAATTCTCAGCTGTTTTGGTAAAATAAAGTAATGAATGATACTTCATTCCACAGATCCGACAAGAAAATTTAGAAAACAGACTTTAATTTTGAGTTTAGTGGTTAGAACAGTGCTTCTCAAACTTTTCATATTTGCGACCCAATTTTAAGTCATAAATTTCATAGGACTCCCTTCATACAACAACAAAGTATTGAATGCAATGATAATGTACTTCGACGCAAAATCTACAATGCGACTTTAATATTATAAACTGCACATATTACCAATATATGTATTATATTTTGTATATGACAAGCCCATGGAATTCACTAGTAATTACTGAACTTGCTTTTAATTTAGTATTCATAAATCAATTATTAAATACTTTTTGCCGCATTTACATTTATAAGTATCTTATATCAGAGTGAATATTTATTTTACTTTTTATCGTGTCAGAATGTATTTTAATTTGCTTCCTTTCGGTAAACTAATAATTATTTTAAATCTTTTATTTTTGGACTTTTCAATTTGTTCGCGGCCCCCCACTGTTTGAGAAACGCTGTGCTAGATCATAAAATTTATTTTCTCATGCACGAGTCATTTTTTTTATTTCCACTTCAGAAAATCTAAACAATATTGTTTATATTATGGTAAAAAAATGCTGATGGAAACACGTTTTCGCTTGCATAGGGTTGTAGCTTAATCTTTTAGTCCCCAAATCTGGAATTAGTTTGCCAAATAAGAAAACAAAATATGGAATTAGTCACCAAATCTGAAAATGGTACATGCAATTAGTCGCCAAATCTGGAAACGATATAATAAATTAGTCATCAAATCTCGAAATCCTTATTCCTAAGGATCCTAATCAGGACAATGAAACAGAATTATGAAATTATTGTATTGTCATCGGTCCTTGATAAGTGTGCAAAATTGTGAATTTGCCCTTTTCAAGTGACTAAAAATCGAGTTCAAAGATTCCATTACATACAAGTAAAACTTATAAAAGCGTGCTTAAAAACATTTAGTTTTAGTTAAATAAATATTATTTTTTTAAAAAAAAATAAAAATCATGTGTATAACATTGTCTAATTCAAAATAAAATATATCGTATGAGCTCCTTTTCTAAAAAGTTGGAGTTTAAAAATTTAGTTTTCCCCTTTTTTCTGCCTTTCAATATCTCTCTTTTTCTTGGCAGTAAAATGGATTAGATCAACATTTTTAACTTATCACTTCAGTACGATAATTTGGGTGTAAGACTCACCAAACCTATAAGTAACTAAATTAATGCAGGTGTGTATTATAAGTTACACACACACACATATATATATATATATATATATGTAATACATATATATATGTATATATGTACATATATATGTATATATATATGTATATATATAAATATATGTATATATATATATACACTGCTGGACAATTGCTAAGGACGGATAACACTATCATCCATAGCAACCACAAAATGAAAGGAAGCAAAATGTGGAAAAATAGAATAAGTGCGGATTATTAGTAAGAAGAAGTATGAGTATGCAAATTTTTTCCCACGTCAGTTCATCACATGATAGCGTTCATAAGAGCTTTAAAGGTTTTGACGCGTGTGGACAGTTGTTGTTTCAAGTCAAAGTTTTACAGGAAAGATTTAATAGACGAACTTAAAATTTTTGGCATGTCTTCCCGACATCACATAGATGATTTTATGCGTGGCCGAATTATTGGAAAGATCGAAGAAGGGCGAAAAATAACAGATGTTGCCAGGGAGTTCGACATCGCTCACAGCGTTGTTTCACGGCTGTGGAAGTCATTTAAAACTACTGGAATGTGTAGTAGACGGCACGAGGGAGGTCGTGTTAGAAGTACGACGCCTGCAGAAGACAGATATATCGTCCTATCAGCAAAAAGGAACAGGCGCACCACAGCTCAGCAGGTCGCAAATCAGTTTCTTGCTGCCTCAGGAAAGCAGATCTCCCGAAAAACTGTTGCCAGACGTTTGAGGGGAGGAGAACTATACGCACGCAGAACTGTTGTGTGTGTCCCATTGACCAGACAGCACCGTACTGCCTGTTTGCAATGGTGTCGTGAGCATCACAATTGGACTGAACAGGACTAGGCATGCGTACTATTCTCAGATGAGAGTAGGTTCAGTCTGTCATCGGATTGTAGACGCCAACTGATCTGGTGCGAGAGTGGTACTGCTTATCGTCCAGAAAATATCCAGGAAAAGGACCGATATCTGGCATGCAGTATCGTGGTGTGAGCCGGCATCATGATCAATGGCCGCACGCGCCTACATGTGGTTGCGAATGGGACTATGACGGGCCAACGATACATTGATGAAGTTCTACTTCCTCATGTTCGTCTCTTCCGTGGTGCTGTCGGTGATAAATTAGTTTTTATGGACGACAACGCAACATGCCATCGAACACTCGCTGTTCAGCATTGTCCAGACAGCGAGGGTATTCAACGTCTCGTATGGCCAGCGCGTTCTCCAGATCTAAACCCCATTGAAAATGTGTGGGATGCTTTGGGGAGGCAAGTTGCTGGTCGAAACTATCCTCCGACAAACAAGAACACCCTCATCCGTGCACTCACAGAGGAATGGGATAAATTGCCTCAACAGCTGCTGGATAATGTTGTGCAAAGTATGGTACGACGTGTGGAATGTTGCATCACACTCCACGGTGGACATATCCCCGTACTGATACCTTTCTTTAAGGTGCCTGCTGACTTTTAGATGCATTGTTCCATTTCTCCGTACGCAGATCAAATGAACATTTTTTTTTCTTTCAGATGTTTCACAGCTTTTGTACTTTCCAGAACAATAAATATTCTTTATTCTAATGTCTGAACAGTGTGGCAACTATATTTTATCCTACTAGGCCTCATGTCTAGCTTAATGTTATGGTACATAGCAATTTGTGATCCGTCCTTAGCAATTGTCCAGCAGTGTATATATATATATATATATATATATATATATATATATATATATATATATATATATATATATATATATATATATATATATTTTTGCGAATACTCTGACGATACTTAGCAAGAATATTCTTTTAAATCCACTCTTCCAAGTTATATGGCAGTGTAGGTTCTATGATATTTTAGTGGGGAAGGCGAATAGTTTTATAGTAGAAATTGCGTTTTCAGTGGATTGCGAAGATTGTCAGTTTTGTTCCGAAAAAAAAAGTAACTGTCGAAAGGTAAGTGTCTTACTTCTTTTTTTGTATGCTAGTGAAGACCTTAGAAAACGATTTAACGATTTATTTTAAGTGAACAGTGTATATAATTAATTTTACTGTTGAATAACTTTATTTAATTAATTAGCTCTAACGGATTAAATTCTCCTAAGTTGAGTATTTTGTTTATATATATCCCTTAATTTTCAATGCAATGATGAAAAAAATATTTCATGAAAAAAACTGCAGTAAATCATAATGCGGTAGATAAGGGGTTAATCTCCCGTAACCCGTTCTTACAAGGTGGATTTTCTCAACACGTATTTTTAGTGGATCTCTACTAAAAAAAATAAATATGCTTGCTAATTTTTAAGTTTAAATGTAATAGTTCAAAAACTGATTTTTTTATCTATAAGCCCCGTAACCTTTCTTTGAGATTTAATTTCCTTTGGACTCGTTTTTAGCAGATTTGAATTCAACAAACGAAACATGCATACCAAATTTCGTTACTGCAAGTTTAGTAGTTCAAAAACGGGAACATATTTTTTAACAATACACTCCAGTAATTCTCCACTCTCCCCCATATAGGAGTCAATTCTCTTAAAATCCATTCTATGCTGATCTGTATTCAACAAAAGAAATATGCTTGCCAAGTTTTAAGTAAGTGGTTCTAATTGTTCAAAAACAGGAATTTCTATCTTTAACGCCCTTTAACCCCTCTCACTCCCCTCTTTTGGGAAACGATTTTCACAAAACATGTGCTTAGAAAAACTCTAGTCCATGAAAAGAACATGCCTACCAAATTTCAAGTCTGTAGATCGAAAACGGAAATATTCATCTATAACACCCCTTATACCTCTCACAACCTTCTTTAGAGGTTGATTTTCATAAAACCCATTCTTAGCGGATCTATACTCTGTAAAAGGAAGATGACTACAATTTTTCAAGTCTGTAGGTCTAATAGTTCTTGAAATATCATGATGAGTGAGTTAGTCACATCTTTCTCCTTTATATATATATATACTATTAAATTAAATTATTCTGCATTTAGAACGTATTTAAACAACATTTCAAAAATGATCTATGTTATATAAAGATCAATTCAATATTTGAAATTCATAAGTAACCCTTTGGGAATAATACACAAGATGCCCCTTTAATTTACGCATTAATATTTTTGTTATGGGTTTCCTTTACGTAAGTTTATCGATTGTTTTCGGAATGATAGTAAAAATTGATGTAAAAAGAATACTATCATCAATAGATGACTTCGCAAAATGAGAATTAAATTGAATTTGTCTTAAGTGAATAATTATATATATTAGGCTTCAATTTATCTTTTTCAGCATCTTAAATTACCGAACCTTTTATTATTGTGGTTAAACAAAATTAATATACATTGCTTGGTATATATGTTCCGTACCATTCTCTATAGTTCATTCTCAGACTGAAGCTCTGACAGATCAAACAGATGACAAATTATGTCTCAGATACACGCGATCATTCAGAGCTTAGAAGATATTGTAGGTTAAGGGAGTAATTGAACTCACATGATACAAGGTCTTTGGTTGAAGCTTGGACAGAGCAAATAAAAGGCGACTAATTATCTCCCTAATATGCTGGATCGTTGAGAGATTAAAATATATTGTTGCCCAAGGAAGCAATTGGATATGATACAAGGCTTGTTTGCTGATAAATGTCGCGTGTGATCCCATGATGACCTGGTTGAAAATATAGTTTCACAGACGTTGAATGTAAAGCAGAACAACTGGCTGCAGCACCTCATCAACGAATCATCGTCATGCCGTCAACATACCTCTGATGTGTAT
Source organism: Trichonephila clavipes (assembly GCA_019973935.1). Lineage (NCBI taxonomy): Eukaryota > Metazoa > Arthropoda > Arachnida > Araneae > Nephilidae > Trichonephila > Trichonephila clavipes. Next base: position 664,657 of record BMAU01021314.1, read on the forward strand.
CAAAGTTAACTTGATATCGTGTTTGATAACACTCGAAACCATTGCCGTGACACGACATTCTACAATATTGTGGATTAGGTGTATTTTCCTCACGCCCTATGGTATATCTGGGTGGACTTGGTGCTTCACGATGTTTCACATTAAGTACTTGGATCTATCAAGTCTAAATTCTAGAAACAGTGGACACATTTACAATAATTTTAGGGATGATATGATGGTAAGATCAATCAGCTCTACATAAGCTTATAATTTGACTACTCGTAAAATCATACATTTGTCAGGTCTAGGGTATCGTCAACCACGGAGGATTTTGAAAAGTAGAAATTCTCAAAGTTCTGGATTACTTAGTCGGCAGAAATTACTGGCTGTTGTTAATTCGCCCTTTTCTTCTATTTTATCCCGTGCTATAGCCACGGGACCACCTTGCGTTTAAGATCATTTACATAACTTGCTTATAGTTAACAAGTTACATAACTTGCACATTAATATGACTGGATCTTCCTGATATAACACTTTCTGTGTTGAGTAGTGTATTTTTAATAATTTGAAGTTAATACGGCATTCACTGATAGCCTTGAAGTGATGATATACGCAATAAAAATATAAAATTTCAATATTGGTGAAGAATTTCTTCAGAATATGAGGAATATTTTAAATGGCATTCAAATATTCGAGTTTCAACCATTATCAATTTTTATGTGTTTTCATATTTCCAGAAGAAACATTACACTATTAAGAGAAACTAAAAACAGCTGAAAAAATATGAATATAAAATAATATTTATGCATGTGCGTATTAAGAACATATTGGACGCCTTACAGTAAAATAACATGTTGGTTATTTATATCGCAGTTAAAAATATTGCTCTACCGAGGGCAACAAAATATCGGAGACCTTATTTATCTCTTCACATAGATAACTCTTTCATGATGGATAACCTTAAATTGAGAAGACCAAATAGAAAAAACGATTAATGCCTTTGGGCTTCCAATGTCCAATAAAAATAAATGTGTGAAACTATGATTTCCGGGCAAATCCGGGCTGTAAATTGGCTGTAATGTCTCTGGAGATATGTACTTGCCATATTTCGTTCCTGTCAAAGGGTTACTCCTTTGATTATATCCAAAGGGTGAAAAAATTGATGCCCACATTTATTCAGTGCTATTTAAGTGTCCTTTATTTTCTATGCATTGTCAATTTTTCACGCTGAAGCTATCATTCAGAAGCTCCAAGAAAAATACTTACTTAAATTGGATCCTTCTACGTAATGCAATCTGCTGTATTTAGAACAGACACCTTTAGCGAGAAAGCATCTGAGTTTAATTAATTGTTACTAATATATTTAAAGATTTAACATCTCGTACGTTGTTTTTGAATACAAAAACTATTGCTAATCGTACCTTTATCAAGTGTGATGTAAAATTAAATATGTATAGTCAATTAATATTTTACATTTATATCGCTGAAAGAATGCAATCGATGCAAGTTATTTTTTTTCCAAATTAAAATATTGTTTACTCTTATAATTAGTATTATACAATTTAATATACAGTGTGAAAGTTGGAACATTATCAGTATTTAAAAAAGTTTAATAAACTAAAAGACGTAGCCAAATACACTTTATATACACTATTTTTTTTAAAATTTTATGCGTAATTTGTCATGCAGTTCTAGTCTCATTTTTAAGGAATCATTATTTTTTTAAAAAATTAAAAATACCTAATTTTCAAAGGAATTTATCTAGACGCTTTTTTTTGATAATAAATTTTTAGTACTAAGCAAATTAAAGATATTTATAAAAACTATTTTGGATAAAAATAATTTTCCCGATTTATTTTTGTTTCCAATTACGAAGTAGTTTTTGCGCAGAAAATGCAATTTTTAGCTTTTTAAAGATATTATTGTAATTGTTTCATACAATTATATAACTTCATTTGCTTATTTATATTTTAGGTACTTCATTTGTTTTCAGTAAATTTAATTTTAGAATAAAATGTCAGTTTTTGTGAAAATAATATTTGAATTAACTTTATACATTTATGAAACGAAGAATAATTATAATAGGGGACAGAAAAACTTTATTGTTTTATTTGTCATAAAATATTTGTCTCTATAAACTTAGATAATAAATGTTTAATACATTTCTCGTTATCTCTCTGTTGACAAACTCTCAAGCAATAATAAAATATAATAAGTTCGTTCCCCTCTCAGTAAGAAATTTTGAGTCATTCAATATGTTTTCGTTAAGGGTTTATTATTTCTTTTCCAATCATACAAATGCTCATCTGGAAAACTTTCTATTAATTCTAAAAATAGATAACTTTATTTTTAGATTTTTATTTCTACTTTTTAAAACTCTTTTCAATTACAATCCTGAGACTTTGACAGTAGTTACAAAATGATGTCTCTTATTGATGGAGGGGATACAAACCCACTTGTCTGTTCCAAAATTGATAAGTACGGAAGAAATTCTTTTTTGAGATTTTAAACCCTGAAAACTCACCCAAATGTCTATTGGAAGATAAAATATCATCCCTTAGAATAAAAAATGGCTTATTGGTCTTAAGTGTACATATAAAACGGAATTTATGTATTGGATACGCTGAAATAAATCTCAATCATTAAGAAGATCATAAAGTTATCGGTATTACTGCAAAATTAATAATAAGAACATTCTTTAAAGTATTAACCGGTAGCATGGAGGATCAGAATGTGACATATAGGAATGTTACGATAAAAAAGAGCTATGAAGGGAATAAAGGTTTTTTTTTTATCTTTTTTGCCTTTTTGGAATTTACGAGGATTGAGTTACATTTTAGAAATGCGAACAAGAAAAAATATAGAGCAAATTAGATTTTCATTATAGAAGAAATAATGGAGTATAAACGCGATTTTTTAGTCACTATATTCAAAATATTATGTAGTATGCTTGTAGTTAATGCAGCGTTTCTCAAACTGTGGGGTACACCCCCTTAGAAGGGCGTGATAATGGCACCAGAACATATCGAAAAGACAAAAATAAAAGATAATTTTAAAAAAGTTACTTACTGCTAGGAAACAAAACAAAATATATTCTGATATAATAAAATATAAAATAATACATATTTACATTGATATAATATACTTATAAATGTATCAGTACCGTACAATGTATTTAATTATTAATTTATCAATCCTAAATTAATAACATGTTTAATAATTACTAGTGACCCCATGGGCTTGTGATATACAAAATTTAATACATATGTTGATAATTTATACTGTTTATAATTAAAGTTGCATTGAAGTTTTAGCGTCGAAGTACATTATTATTGCATTCATTACATTGTTATTGTATAGAGGGGGGGCGATGAAATTTATGATTGTAAACTGAATCGCAAATATTGAAAGTTTGAGAAGCATTGAGTTAATGATAAAACACTGGCTATTTAAAATGAATGAAACAAGAAAATTTTTCAAAGTATTTTATGGTTTAATTAATCAATAATAGTGCTGCACTATGTGTGCACTAATTTCGTGAAATCTTATAAATAATTATACAAATATGTTTATGCGCGTCGTATATGAATGGGCCCCGTATAAATCTCTCATAACACATTTGTATTGAATTATACACTCACATTACAAGGGTTTCAGCAATAATTTTATTTTGAAAAAAAAACACGTGATTTGTGTTTTCATTTTCTTTTTACACGAAGGAATTACTCCGTCGCTACACATCAATTATATTCAACACTTCAAAAAACCCTTTTGATAAGTTTTCATTAGGCTGTTTTATTTATTTATTCGAAAAATTATCAAATATCTGATCAGAAATGTTAAAATTAATGATTTCCTTTTTTATGAAGAAAGAAAGGTATTTTTACTTATAGGTAATTAATTATTAAGAAACAATGCTCATTCTCCTGAGAACAAAAAAAGGATTAAGATAAGAAGTTTTTTCTAATTATTTTTTCTAACATGCACATCATGTTAAAAGAAAGGAAAAAAATGAACGTCTTGGTATTCTAATCCCGAAATGTTGCTGTTTACATGCATTAACTTGACCATTTTTGGCAAGATATTTATGCTGTAAAATACTTGAAGGAAAATGCTAACAATAACTAATAATCCACATTAAGAACCGAAAATGTACATTGTTCTGATTATTTTATATGATTGCCTGACTTTTTGTTAAAAAAAGAGCCAAATACTCATATGATTACAAAATTTTAAATGATAGAACCTTCAAAAATAAAACTAAACTTAAGACCATGTGTGATGTTAAACGCTAATATTTTGTTACTAAAAAAAACACCATGAATTTGTTCAAACAAATATTTATGTGCTTATATAGTATATTTCTTATCGATATATGGAAAAATATTTTCTCTTTCATGCAACATTATTGGTTTATTTGTACATAAAAACCTAATGCAATACAAAATCAAAAGAAATACTGGAATGGAAAGAAAGTTAACTAACTGATGAAGGAGAAAAATTCCCAAGCTTATGATCAAAAACTGTGTATAACATAATAAAACACATAAATAATGAAGAATAAAGGTTCTAAAAAAATCTAAAAAAAAACTTCATTCAGCTAATTTCCATTTACCCAGTTGTGATGGGTGGTTTAAGGCTCTGAAGTTAAAATGTGTACACATTTTTGGCACATTTAATTACAGATAACCATAGTAGAATATTTTATACTTGATTTTTTGCATATAAATTTCAAAAGCAAAAACGTTGATCGATATAGTTTGTAGTTCAATCACTTTTTAATCAAATATTAATTAAAAAGCTTACCGCATAAACTCCTATTTTTAATTTGAAATGCCATTTAGAAAAAAAAGCATATGTGAGAAATCTACTAATGGGACTGTAGATAATTAACAAATCAAATTAATTATAGCAATTGGCGTATTATGAAAAATTCTTATACATATAAATAATATGAATTATTATTCGTATGAATAATAATTCTTCAAAAAAAAATAGACCATGTAAGAGATTATTGTGCAAAAATTCTCTCTAGAAGAGTCACGTACAACAGTTGGTATATTTTGAGGGTTGTTTTTTGTATAACAATTGTATTTTTTGTATACCATAAAAACTGCAATCTCTAATTTATTTAAAATCTCATAAAATGCCTTAAGGTATCGAACTATTCTAAAATCATGATTTTTTTAAAAAAAATGGACATTGTTCATTTACTATTTGTACGGAGAGGGCCCCGTTTACATAATATTTTGTCAATTTTTACCCATTTTTTCCCATTTTAGTAGTAATGATTATTTTTCAATTCTTAATTTTAGTCTTTTTTTTTCTAAAATGTACTAAATAAATCTTAAAACTACAAAAAAATTTCCATACATCCATTATTTAAAAAAAAATGTCGCAAGTAGTTGTATACCTTAAGTGCACATTTTTATATTTCATATGTACTCCGGTAAAACTTTTATAAACTCGTGAAAAATTATATTTTCTATATATATTAATGTCAAAAAGATATTCTTTAATTAAAAACATTTTACTCTCTTTTTTAACTTTTAATAAAGGAAAAAAATACGGTTCTATTTTTCTTTTAAACGTCAGAAGCCTAAATGAATTAAATATGTTTTTAAAATTTGAACACATTTTTAAAAAAAAAAAATAGGTTTAGAGTATGTAACCGGGCCCATGAATTCATTAATTAAGTTAAAACGTGAATTGAAACTTTTCGTTCGTATAAGTAAACTAGTATTCCTTAAGATTATTCTTCATATATCTTAAAATAAACCAAGTCATTCTCTTGATTATATATAATTCATGATCTTTATGAGAAAAAAAATTACGATTAATAAAATTATAAAATAAACTACCTTTAAAACAACTACGTAGTCAAAGACGTTAATTTTTTTGTTATTGTAGACATACCTGGATTTTTTTTGTGTGTGCAAATAAGAAAAAAACGAAAAAGAAATATTAATCTAGTTAAAACCCAAGACAGTATAGCTTCATTCAAGAATTGTAATGAAAGCTTAAAAATGTTTGCATTTTTATTGACCGTTAATGATAATTTAAAACTAAATAGTCATGCTAAAAATTAAACCTATCACGAAAGTCCATCTAGATTAATAAAATGAAATACCTATTGAATTTGAACAATTGCTTAAGTCTTATAAATTAGTAAAGTTGTTGATATTTCATTACGTAACAAATAACTGAGGAAATCACAACCATGTTACTCTAAAACCAAATTACCAAGGGATACTCAAAATAATACATTTTCCCAACAAATCAAGCAAAATGATTCAAACATAAGACAAATCAATACACTTTCTTTCAACATATTTACGACTTTTTGTAGAACGTTTATCGCCTGAGCTGTGAAAATCCAACGGAGTCAAACCCCTGGTTAGTGTCACATATCCCCAAGGAGCATTTCCTTTTCTGATATGCTTTTCAGACAAAAAATAAATGATACAATTGACCACCACAAATTGTCGTAACTTTAGTTTCCATCCTATACCTCAGAGATCCAAGTGGGTACCTCTAATATAATTTTATGGTAAAAAGGCTTTGACGCGTTTACAGTCGTACAAGTACCGTAGAAGAAAAAACAAATTGAGAATAAGAATAGATAAGAAAGAAGAATAGAGGCATAAGAGAAGATAAAAATAGATATAAAAATGAAAAATTGAGGTACCGAAAGTAAAAATTCAACAACATATACGTCTTTCAAAAAGTTTTGACTCGAGATTTATCTAGTAAAACATTTTTCAACTTGTCTTTTATAAAGGGAAAGAAGCATCTATTTTCTAAAACTTCAAGACAATGTAAAAGCTGTAGCTCGCTTTCTAGTATAGAAACAGCTTTTTGTAATCAAATATCCATCTATACGAGTACATTTACCCTAAATTATTTTGATAACATCAGTGGAAATTGGTATGTTTATCAGTTTACTAAAATGAACTTTATTGACTGATAAGGCGAGTTTGAGATAAACTTTGTTTGCTTCCTAATGAGCTATTCCTATTAAAGAACACCGTCGATCAGAAGAAAATAAGTTAAGGGTTTGAGAAAGGGTTATTGCACTGAAATCTAAGAAAGTTACTGATTGAATACTATCATTACATTTCAAGAGACTCTTGGGAAGCTTCTTTTTATTCTTCAGTGTGTGTTCATGGCTTTCAAATTAATTTACTCTAGGATCATGTGCGTTGGTTCTCTCTCAGTACAATGCTAATTTCAATTTAATTCTTTATTTGACAAAAGTATTCTAATACTTTAGGTACTATATTTTTAGCTTATGTAGAAAAAAACAAGCCTTTCTGATCTGGAAAATCAATAAATTGAACCAATACTAAAAACAATAGGTGGCTTAAAAATATATAATGTCGATTATTATTATAATCGCATAATATAAATATTAAAGAATAAGGAAAAAATTTTAAAAAATTGGAATTGTAATAGATAATTATGATGAAATATTATAATTCATTAAATATAAATAGGTATAGTAAGGCATGATAATCTTCAGTAAAAAATTGCTATATTCTGTAAACGAAAAATTATCTTAGAATAATTAAGTTAATAGCTTTACTTTGTAAGAGAAATGATTATATCCAGAAGAAACACATGGAAGTCAATCTGTTCAGACCATTTAATGTTAACTTTTCTGTAAAAAAGTTTAAAAGCATACATAAAAGTAGAGAAACGACCTGAAGGAAAGAAAAATATACTTTTGTATCTTTATAGAATGGTATAACAGTGTATAGATTAAATGCCCTATAATTATATTTCAAAAAGAAATAACAATTATCGTTTTTTAAATGGTCTATATATTTCTTTATTCTTCCCATTCCAATAACATATTCCATTTTAACTATTTATGTAACTAAAACTAGTTTTAATGACTCACAGAACTTCTTTTAAGGTTCTGTTCTTACTGCAAATATTAGCTTTTTTCTGAAAAGACTTTATAATAGCTATAAAATAATTAATTATAATACACGTCTAACAGATGTTCTAATGCGTATGTATCCTTTGTGTCTCTAAGTGTAAACGCTTTGCCATTTGAGTAAAATGAATTGAAACATTATTGTGGTACGTAATATTTTAATATAAGTGGCTTAAATAAAACTATTAGAATTTTTAGAAAAAACTGTGGTCACGGTAGCCGAGTGGTATAGGTATCAGATCATGGCTTGCTTTGTCACGAGTTCGACCCCAGTACCACTAAAGACCCGCCGTGTAGGGCAGCGATTCACGTTAAATCTGTCGAGAGCTGAAATGTCCTACCGATGGTGTGGTAGTTAGGAGAGGCGGGTGCCAGCTCAGGTGTCGTCCACGTCACTTGACCATGGTTCAAAATTACGTGGTCCGTCGCCAAAAGCCCTCGTATAGCTGAACAGTGCAACGTTAATATTCAATCAATCAATTAGAAAAAACTTCTCATTAAGGCAATTTTTCATGTACGAATTATACACATTATTTAAAAACAAATATTTTAATTTTTAAAATGCATTGAATTAGGGTAATTTTGAATCGAATATTTTTAAAAGAATTTTATGAGTATATCATTCGTTTATTAAGAAAGAGTATAACAAAATCTTCCTGCTTATATAATAGTCTTTCTATTTGCAACGATTCTTCGCCTTTTCAAAAAAACCATTTGGTTATATTTATCCTAAAAAAATTATCTGTTGTTCAGAGAAAAAAATATTGTTTTAATTTGGGATTTATAAATTGTCTATAAATATACCTTTTAAATTATAATACATAACATAAACAAAAGTACGTAATTCAGTTAAAAAAAACTTCTATTCATTTATAAATACTTTTAATTTTTGGAGTAAAGAAGAAAGTAAAATGACTCACTCATTTAATACATAAGTATGTAAATTATTATTCACAAATTGTATGTATGTAACTCATAATCTTTTTTTCCTTTACAAATATGCTAAATCAATTACGTTCAGTTTTTAACTAACATTAACAAGTGTTCCGAAATATTCTGAGCCAGATATGCTATTCTTATATATATATATATATATATATATATATATATATATATATATATATATATATATATATATATATATGTGTGTGTGTGTGTGTGTGTGTGTGTGTGTGTGTGTGTTATAATCAGTTCGAGTGGGAAGGCTGAAATCCTTTTTGGACGATTGTGAATATGCTTTTAAAGATGAATATTTTAGACTGTTGATTATTTCATATTTGCTGATATTGACAAGGCAGTACTATGCAATGTTAAATCTTGTTTATTTTCCCATTAAACCTAAGGCGTTCCAACAGCACAACAGCCATACACGAAAAACATAAGACATAAAACTAGCTGCAGCAGATTAAGGTATATTTAAGTCGAAGACAAAGAGACAAACAAACAGAGAGCGTACAAAGAACTCTTGTTTTTTATACTGGGCATTGAAGGACTCGTAACTCCTTGTAACAAAAGTCACGATTGATCAGAAACTGGCAGGTGCCAGTTTCTGATGCAATTTTACTGTTCAAATAAGATTAATTCCCGACCATGCAGGCAGGCAAGTTAAAATAATTAAACGCATATGCTGAAGGACAGGACCAGAGAATTAAAAAGTTGCTGAAAAGGATACTAGAGGAAATTTCATACATATATATATATATATATATATATATATATATATATATATATATATATATAACCTACAATAGTATATGCAAGTAGTTATGATACTAAGTATAGCTAGGGAGATAAGTAAGAAATATTAGCTCCAGTAGTGAAATAGCAAACTTTTGGCCTTAGAAACCAAGAATGCAAGTTTAAGCAATATGTTGAGGCCAGTCAACCTTCACCTGTAATGTGCTTATACTACTGTGCTCTAGAGAAAAGTGGAAACACTATTTAAATGTCATTATTAGACGATAAAATACACTAATGGAATTATTAAATAAAAATATAACAGAGAAAATATTAATTAAAACTTGCTAACTTAATATAGAAATTAAAAACATTTTGCATGACATACTATTAATCTCTCTGTCTCTCTCTCTCTATATATATATACATACACATATACATACGTTTTTAGATACATAGATGACTCAATTATTTTTTGTAATATAGTTGACTATGTTCCTAGCTTTAATTATTATCCCATTATTTAAAATTATTAAAAACTAATTATAATAATGAGTCAGCTAACATTTTGGACCTTCAATTAAACGTTAAGAATAATTTGCTTACAAGTAATATTTTTGATAAAAGAGACTCATTTGATTTTAACATTATAAAATGCCTTTCTGGGGTAGTAACTTACACCTATCAATTTTTAGAAATATTACTTAAATTGCAATATAACTTTCTAGTACATAATCATCCAAGTAAATTTACTTTAATATATTTCTATTTGTTACTATCTATTTTGAACTCTGTTCTTTATCTTATTTAAAACTTCTTTTGTGTTGTTTACTAAATCATTTATCTTTGCGGTTAGTTTAATTGCAAAATAACTATCCAGATGGCGCTTCGATTTTTTCTTTTCTGCACTGGAGTTTCAATCTTTTTCGCCATTTCTCGTAGAATCTCTTTCAAGTAGGTGGTGTTTTCGAGTACAGGATATTTGAGTTCAGGATTTTTGTTTTACAAGTAAGTTTTTCCTAATATTTTCTATTAAAAAGTTTTATTATTCCTCTCCTTGATACATTCATTACTGTTCTCTTTTCTCAATTTCTTTTTACGATTTTGTTAGGTTCTACAACCACGTACTGTATTAGGCTTAACATTTCAACTTTTTTTTTCTATTGTGTCAAAAATTTCTGTTGTACGGGGAAGGTGGATCCATAAAGCATTGTTAACCCTAATTCGCTGGCCTAATTCAGCGACAGCTTTAGAAATCATAATAGGTCTCCAGTTTAGTCCTATGACTTTTTGTTTCTACTGTAGTTGTGTTTGCTGAATTCCAATTTCTTACTTCTTTAGTACTGTGGGTTCTAGTTATTCTTCACTTTTATTTTATTATACTGTATATATATATATATATATATATATAATTTGTAACTATCTTGTTAATTTTTATTTCTATTCTTTTTATACTTTTGTTAAGTGCTACATTTCAGCCATTCACATGCTTTGAATCTGCATCAGGATTCAGAATCTGACAGTAACTTATTTATCACACTCAGATTTAGTGCGGGCTCTGCATTTTTATGAGCAATTTTTAGATAAGTTACCTCTATCTTGTAATGGATTTAGATATTCCTATCCATTACTTTAAATATTTTTTGCTTAGTATTATTTACATAAAGAGGGAAGGTTGGCTGCCCAAAAAACATGCTCAACCCCACTTTTATATAAATTATTTTATATGTTAGCTGTTCTAAGTCAGCAATGTTTATAATACTGCAGCATCCATTTTATAATTTTTAATCTTGTTTATTCATGTGTACTTGATTGATTTTCCTACTGTCTATGTGCTTTTGGAATGTGGTTGATGGATGTTTATCCCTTGTTTGTAGCAAAAGTAAATCAAAGTAATGGTGGATAAAATAAACATCCCACAAATCAAAAGGAGTGAATGTTCTGAATAAGAGAACTAAGGACACAAGAGTAAAATTAAAGTAAAATTAACCTGTATGTGCGTCATTTCTTTTAAAAACATAGAAAACTATGGACTCTGTACTCTCATTTAATTTTTAAAAAAGATTACGAAAAATGTTTCATCACATTCATAGATTTCCCATAACAGAATATGGACTTTCATCACATATCAGAATACCATCATAGAAATAATTTTTATTTATTATTTTGAATTTTTGCACTTTCAGAACATAATTTCTTAGTAAGAAAACTGTTTGTCTACGAAAAGAATTATAAAAAAGGAGATAGGGATGCTTCCGATCATCCATACCAATCTATTTTTCGCAATCGAAAAATGATTTCTTTTTTAATATATAAACTTCAAATCTGAAGAACGAGAGAAAACAGATGGTTAAATCAATATGCCTCAAAAAATCGATGTTTCATTGCTATATTTGAAGTCAGTAGTGAGCAAACAATCAGGTCTTTCTGAGGTGTAATTTCGTTGAAACTTCAGTTGATGTTATCGTGGATTGATGGGAGTTGAAGTTGATTGATATATAACTCAGTGGTGAGACAGAAAAGTATGTCAAATATATTTTTTAAATTCATATTATTTCAAGTTGAAGAAATATCTCATATTAGACAGCAATGTTATCCTTAAATTTAATGTATTTTATACTCTTGAACTTGTTTTATCATATTGTTTTCCATTTGGGAAAGAGCATTGATAGAAATTTTGTACCCACTTTTGTGTTAGAATTATTGATGTTTTCACAGCAGAAAAAAGAAGCAGTTTAACCAATGGCACATTATATTTACTATGAGGACAAGATTGGAATTTTTGCAGAAATAACTAAGAAAGCTAATTCAAATTTAAAAAAAATTATTTATTTTGAAAGTTTTCTGCTTTTCATATATACTTGTTGTTTTTTTAAAGAAATCATACGTAAAATGTTGAGTATATATAATTCAATACTAAAAATAAGTATCACAATTTTATTATTAATCATATTATCTTTTTAGGAAATAACAATTAAAGGAAGATTATCAATTGAAATTTATAAATAAACTTTTTTGGTCGTGATGTTTTTTGATTTTATTATTCATTATAAATTAAACAAATATTTATAACTTGTTGATGTTTATCTGTAGAGAAACAAAACAGGAGATTATTATATGTTAAACATTACTATTTTTTTCGTTTCTCTTAAATATGAATATTATTAACAATACACCTACTATTGCTTAGTATTTTATAATCCAGTAATATGATTATGAACTAAAAATGTATCTTAACCCCCTCTGAGTGGTTAGCTTCCTCCTGAAAAGTTATTCCGAAAGCGTTTACTGTTATTTTGCCGTTCGCTTTAAAAATGCAACAGACTTCTTTCCTTTCCCTCCTTTTAAATCTTGGGAGGTCGAACGGGGAAAATTTTATGACTTAGTTCGGTCCCTTTGTCAAGTAAGAACCAAGAGATCAATTGTTTACAGCTAGCTGTTAAGTTGCCTTGGGCAATGTTGTATGAAAGCTGTAGAGCAACTCAGTCGTTTCCCCTATATGTTTTGTCACAGTAAAATTAAAACAAAATGAAGGGTGGAAAAAAGGAAATCAATAGTGTGTTAGAAGTTGAAAAATAATTATATTTTCTTCAAACAAAATTTATTTTTCTGTCATTTTTTAAAAATTAAAAATTTTTTTTTTTTGGTATTGCGATTTGAATCAGAAAAAAAAGCATCCTGTATTCATTTTTGAATATGAGAGTAATAAAACGCGCTCACTTTCCAGTTTTTTTTAAAAATGAGGTAAAAAGAGCAAAGGCCTAATCTCTTTTTTTTAAACAATAAGACAATACATGGTGCATACAGTGATATACATAAGATGATTATATTTATGAAATAAAACCGATCTCTCTGTATTCAATTATATTTTTAATTTAAAATAACACAAAAAGGATTTCACAATGCTTTTAATTTATTTTAATTAAAATCATATAAATGATATTTTTATGTTAACTGAATATTTTTCGGAAAAAACCTAAATTTTCATTCCTAGTGTTCTCGTTTTTGAACTTCTTGTATTAAATAAAATTTTCTTTTCTACATCGACATTTAAGATGGACATAACACACATTCAGACAATTTTTAATTTTAATGGGGGATATACTTCTTCAAATGCGCATGAAAGTACTTCTAACCATTTTCTACTCAAGTTTAATTTCTTATCCTTCTGTTTCTTTTATTACAAGGAAAAATGTCACACATCGATAACTACATTTACACATAATTCTGTCATTACAAATTCTATTGTGAGAAAAGTTCTCCCCAATTAATTTTGTCTTTCAAAACAGTACACTTAAAAAACAATTTTGTTCAGTTAAGTTAAACGATAGTTCCACAATGTATCCATACCAAATTTTAAAAATAATTTTAACATTTTGAAATGTATCCTGTATTAAATTTTTTGAGTATACACCAATATTTCCTGCTGTAGGGAAAACATAGTATGAGATATGGTGTGGTTTTGAAAGAATGTTTTCGTACGTGTAGACTATTTTTGAAAATTTAAATATCACTGAAGCTGATCATATAACTGCAAATGAGCCTTATTTTAATGTGTGCTGGTATCAAAGTAAAACACTTTACAATATTAAACAACCTATACTCAATATCAAACTATTCGCAAAATGGCTTACAACTTCTATTCAAATTGTAAAGAAACTGAAATATAAATATATCTTACTGCAGTCAAAAATATTCATAATATGTAAGTATCCTATTTCCCCACTTATTTCTGTACATTTTAAAAACTGTAGCTGAATGCAATTTTTTATATTTATAAACGAGGCATAAAAGCTCACACAGTTTTAAAAATGTCTTTATCTTTTTTAAATATACTACTATAAAACATATATGGATTGTAAGATCAGTTCTAAAATCATTAAAACTTTTAGAGGAGCAAAAAGCATGTAATTTTGGATTGATCAAAATTTTAATATAATGCACAAATATTCTTGTTATTAAGCAAATACATTTGAAAAATCAAAGTTCCTTCTGAAAAAAATGCGTTTGCAGGAAAAATGTTTAATTGCAAATTAATGGAATTGCATGTTTATCTAAGGGGTATCCCCAAAGTGAGGCAATCCTCAAACTTAAAACTCAAACTCAGTGGCACAACAATCCATGAGGACCAGGAACTACTATGCCCATCCCAAAATACGTGACCATTGGGCGCTGAGGAGCATGAACAGATGTCTAGATTTGGTGGTCTGTCTGAAGAGAGACCTTCAGTATTTAAGACCCCAAGCAAGCTTGGTACTCATTTATCGATCCAATGTAGCGGGGATGAAAGACAGAGTTGACCTCGCTTAGCCCATTAATAGAACCCAAGACCGATGGTGTGGAAGCACGATACACTATCACTCGACCCTATTCGGTGAAAAATAAAACTTAATGTTAGAATCTTATATAAATCCCTAATGAATGAGGGAGTCCAAACTTTTTTTTTCATGTAAACTGTTTAGACGGAAATGGTTAATTATGAACATTACACAAGTTGCATAAATTAAAATTAACCGTTATGGATTACATAAATTTTTAAGAGTGCAAAAGGTGTATTTTGGCTGCACGAATTAATTTTAAAAGGAATACGGTTACGAAAAATTAGTACAAATCTATCTAAAGTACGGTAGGTTACCTTAGATACTGTCAAACACAACAATGTATAGGAAGCCAATTCCACAATTCATTGTTAAAAATGTATGGAAAATTACAAGACTTATTTTTGCATTTGTAATTTATATATATAATTTTTCCTGAGATCTTTTAAAGCTAGAGCGGCATCCATCAAAACCGCGGGTCCCTCTCTGTTTTTCCAGATCGCCCCTGACTAAGCCGACTTTGCCATAGTAAGTGAAAATGCAGTATTTTGTTTGTCAAGATCATTTTATAGTAGACTGCATTTTTCATGTATGTTAGATGGTCGTTCTATATTTTCTATATCAATATCTTAATGTCTGAATTTAAAATTACATAAAACTCTTGACATTCGCATCAAGGACCATTATAATTTTATTAGTATATGAATGTGTCGTCAAACGATTACATGACTATTATTAACATATTATTTTAACCATTTAATTAATATTAGGTATAACATAACGCACACAAATTTTTTGAACTTTAAAATAAATATTTTGAAAACTACTTCAGATATACTCATAATTTTTCATTCCTACGCTTTAGCTTCTCAGTTTTGTTTCTATGTAAAACTTTATTGTTTATTCATCTATTTTTTTGTATATTTTTTGCTCTTAGCATGCAGTTTTCAACTGAATTGTATGAAATTTTCGAAATATATTAAAAAAAATACTAAATAAGCTATATAATAAAATTTGAAATTTATATTATATTCAAAGAATTGCTAGAACTTATGGTAAATAATTTTTAACTGCGCGATACATTTGTTTTCGAAATTTCAAATGGAATTTCTAACATAAAATTTTTAACTTTATACGGGCGAGATTTCAAAAAATATCCAGATTTTAATTACTTATTCAGTTAGCCTTTAAAGAAAGATAAATGTTGAGGTATATTGCATAAATAGATATTTTTGAATAATAATACGAATGTTTTTGAATAGCTCGAATTTAAAATTGATTTTTATGTTTATTTATATGCATAAATGTCTACTGTAAATGTTTCCGTATATTTTTGATTACCATTTATTCAAACATTCAAGTTATAAAAAAATGTTTGAAAATCTTTATTCATGTTGTCTTTGATGTAAACTGAAGTTCAAGCACTTAAATTTCAAATATAATTCGGTGTATTTTAACAATATATAACTAGGCACAGTACGTAAACTTCCCTGTACACTTGGGCTTTGAAATCTAAAAAAAAAACTAATAGATCTTAATTAGTTTTTTTCTTGTTATTATTTTTATCAAAGTGTAAGAAAATGTTTCAAATTATTTGATGAAGGTTAAATTTATTCATTTTTAGTGGTTGGAAAGTTGAAAACGTTTCAAATTTTAAAGTGTTTGGTGCTTTATTAATTTTTTTGGCATCTTATAATGAAATAATCTTGTTTCAAAAACTGAAAGCATTGATTAAGATAAGAAAAATGAAGCGAAAGAATATACTTAAAAAGGTAATTTTTCTAACTATATATATTATAAAATATCAGATTGCCCTAACACGCCCCAACTTGTTACATTTTCAAATTAATATGAAACCAAAAGGGAATTGTAACATATTTTACTTATGCATTGGGACTTTTAAAATTTTTAAAACTTCCTATCAGTGTCCTGCTGTGTGGCTTCCACCGTCCCTAATTATCTTTTAAGATGTTAAACCTTTAAAAAGGGGAAAGGATTTCAGAAAAGTACGGCTCAACAGCTTTTGAGAATGTTACTTGAAGGCAAAAATACCCGTGCAGTGTATTTTCGAAGCATTTTTACAATGACGGAATTTTCCGAGCGGAACGCTTGGAGGGTTAAACAATCTCATTTGGTTCTTCATATTGTTGAAAATTTGCAGGAGGGGGGATCAGTCAAGAATTTCAATTATTTGAATAATAACAAATTTATTAATAAACAAGGAAGAACACACAAATGATTATACGAAGACAAATTGACGTGTATAAGCAAAGAAACATTATAAAAGGTTATTTACAGTAGTTGAAAATTCCCTCTTTATAAACAAAGCTTTACAGTGCTACAGAAACGCTCTTTAAAACAGTTAAGACATGCAGGAACTTAGACAAAGTCTCTAAGTCATATCGCGGTCAACGCACCAGCTAATTCTAATCTCGACTATCTGACTTCTGAACTCCACTTATCTTTATATAGCCTCATGGAAATTTCAAAAAATGTCAGCCCCAGATACTTCTTAATGGTTAATTGCGAATATATTTATCGCCAATTTTGTCTCCAAGGGTGATAAAGTCGCTAAACCTTGTCACGTCTTATAGGGTTGACATAATTTATTCAAGTTAGAGCTGGGAAGCGAACTTTTTTTTTGTAAAAACTCAATTTTCCCACAAGGAGAGTTTTGATGCAGGGAAAAAACAGCGTACATGGCGTATTTCAATATATATCTTTAAAGGGAAACAAAGAGGCAGCTTAAGAAATTATTTACTTATTAATTACGAGGAATCAGTTGTTGTCTGGATATGGGAAAACAAATTATACCTCCTGACTGATTAGTTGTCCAAAGACTTACATCTATAAATGAATTCTTCTGCTTAATACAAAATTACTTATATAATTTGAATCCTTGTAAAAGAACATCTTCTAATTTAAAAAAAAAAAAAAAAACCTAAGATATTTAGAAAAAGAAACCCCTTTTCACAGGTATTTTGCTTAAATTATTTAATGTAATATCATTTTTTTAAAATTTGAATGAAGATTTATTTTAGATTTAATTGAATTTAAGCTTGCGATTGTAACATTTTAAACTTAATTAGATCAAGATTTTTTTTTTAGTTTTTGTCCAAAATTATGGTCACGAGTAATAAAACCTTCATTGTTTGACACAATTAGGTACTGAAACCAGTTATGTGTTTGAATATCACCATTATTAACGTTTTAAGATATTATATTTCCTTCTTCACTCATATTCATTTGAATGTGCTTACATTCACAGCATGTAAAGCTTTTAGGGATATATCAAGCATCAAATTTTGCTAAATATTGTTCCTTTTGATATATTTCCGCTTATCTCTCTCTGTGTAATTATTATCTCCAACCACAAAATTATACTAGCACAATTTTTTTTAAAATAAAAAATAAAGAAAAACAGCACAAATATTTGACTCAGATATATCTGAGTGAAGTAGCATAAAATAAAATACAACTGAAACATATTTTTGTATCAGTATTCTAATACACACATATATTTTATTATTTCCCTAATTGAACATTTTCATATACGTTGCAGGAGAAGCATCACTAGTGAACATGGTATGATAGATTATATTTAATAAAACTGCTTTAACTTCCCTACCTCATATTCACTTTTTCGTACCCATTACCTCAAAATGTACTGTGAAAAGTTAATATCCTAACTATTTATTGCTTCTCTCACTAAATATCTTTCCTGACACATGATACTATCAATAAAACTGGAAAATGTATTTTAACATTATCATTTATTTTCAGAGAAAAATATTTGGTGAAAAATGGTTTCCATGGACAAAATATTAAAGTACATGATCAATGATTTTAAACCATCTGAGGATTTTTTTAAACGATGTACAGCAAAAGATTTTAAAGCGGCTTTAAGAAATAAATGCAATGAATGGAACTCATAAACAGGATAACCAAGTTCATAGAAACATTTTAAAACGCTGATATTTATTGACTACTCGTCTCCGCTTACTCACAAAATATTGACTTAATAAATATCTCTTTTTCAAAAGAATCTATTAATATAAATCTAAGCATATTTTTTTAAGTAGTGGTGCTTAAACTAGACATATATGGTCATAAGTTATAATGTCTTCCATCCAAAAATGTGTAATAAAAATGGACATTAATTTTAAATTTCAAAAAGAAACAAATATAGTGAAACTCTCCAGAATTTACAAAAATAAAGATTAACCTCATAAACAAAAAAACTTATTCATAAAATATAGTCTACTTTTGCAACTGCCATTTGTAATAAATGTTAAACAATAAAATACTTTTTTTAGGAATCATTCTTCTAATGGTGTCACAGGTATAATTTATTGATTGGTATCTTTAATTCAGGTTTTCAGATTGTTATCAGCTGTATTTTCAATTGATGGTTGCTACAATTTTCTTTAATAAAAATAATGTTCTTTCGGATTATTAAACTAATTTGAATCAATTAATTGTGCAACAATTGTGTCGAATCTTATTTAATAAAACTGTGGACATTAAGGAGTATGGAAGTAATATATATATATATATATATATATATATATATATATATATATATATATATATATATATATATATATACATAAATTATATTTATATATTAAGACTCCAGTTAAAGACTCCTTGTGTGCTGACCAAAGTAAAACACAAGGTTTACAAACTTAAGTCAATATTTAATCAATAGGGATAGGAAGTCTCAAGTAGAAGAATACAGGCACAAATGAGAATCAAAAGGGAAAAGAAACAAGAATGGATTCAAATACAATAAATACAGAACAAAATATAAAATTACTGACATCAAAATGGAGACACTTAGTAATTAAAACTATACTATGGGGAAGATTAGGAAACATGATCATAATAAGATTTTCAAAATACAAATACGTAAAGCATACATACGCTATACATGTGTACATACACTATACATTTGCACATATACATACAGTATACATATGTATATATACATACATACACTACATACACTACATACATTATATATTTACATACATACACTATTCCTATATATATACATGTATGCACACACAAATACATATACACACATATACATACATACAAATGCATATGCATACGCATACACATATACATACCAATATATATGTATATATATATATATATATATATATATATATACTCGTACAGTAAATGTTAGCAAATACACAAAATTTAGAAACTAAATAATACGAGAAAAAATGCTTTTAATATATACACAAAATGATGTAAAAGTTGATTTGCATTGAACAAAGACAGGGAAAGGAGGCTATGCTATATTGTTCTTTTGTAGACAATTCTTGAGGGTACGTCTTTCGAAAGCGAATTTAGTACATGCAAGTTCCATATGCTTGGCATCCTTGACCGTGCCACTGGAGCAAGAACATTGGTCAGTAGGCGACAAATTTAAGTGTTTCAAATAGGCTTTAAAGTTTCCAGGCCCAGTTAGAAACTAGGTAAATTTGAAATTAGGTTGAAAGTGGTTAACCTTGAAACGTCTTTGAATAGAATGAAAAAAATTCCTTGGTGAAATGCGCATTATTTAATATTTATAGATTTACATTATTCCACTCCGATATAATGTTTTTCCTTAAAACATTCTTATAATGTGATTTCGGAACGCTCATAGGAATCAAATTGCTTAAATATAAAAATGAATTCCATTTTATTACTTCCGTTTACTCACAAAAGATGTTTTGTTAGATTTTTTACATAGATAGTAACAAATCATATTCATGAATTTGCAAATAAATATAAGAATAGAATACTAACACAATATGTAGAATATATAAATGATAGAAAGTATTATAAAAGCATTCAAGAATTTTTCACACAAATAAATTAATTTCAATGCTTTTTCTCAATTCTATTTCATTTCTTTTAGATAGAATTTAAATTTAAATTCATGTTTACATTTTACCTCAAAACCCTTCTTTCCCACATGTTGTGACAATTCCATATATTTGAATAAAAAAGCTTATTTTTCACAAAAATGAATGAATTTTAATGCTTTTTTCAATTTTATTTCATTTCTTTTAGAAAGAATTTAAATTTAAATTCATGTTTATATTTTATCTCATTTTATATTTTCAGAGAGGTTGTATCAGTTTTGTGTTTTCGAATAAAAAAGGCTCATTGCAATCCAATTTTAAATTTTTAGCGTGAATATTTGATACCGAATTTATAGAGCTCTTCGAAGTTTTTTGCTCCAATTTATAATAAAAAATTCCATACGCAGAACCATTCTTGTAGCAGAGAATTTTGGCTGTTGCTCATTTTATTCAAATTTCTGTTAGTGTGTCGTCTTTCCATTGAAGAATGGGTACAGTCGCCTTTTCTACTATTCCTTTAGAATATCAATTCCAAATGCAAATCCAGGAAGCAAGAACTTTCAGCAGCTTTAAGCTGGAAATAAAAAAAAAGGTCCTACAAACGTACTTCTGTCTGCATGCTCCAGTTCCAAACTGAATAAGAGTGGCTTACTGCTTTTGTCAATTCCGAAGTCAGAAAAATACGTCTTTTCCTACTCTCAAGAATTATATAAGAGACGCAATGAATGCACTTTTGGAAGTGAAATCTGTTCAGTGAAGTATTAGTTTTATTTTTAATACAAATAAATTAATTCATAGAATAACTTTCATAAACACAAATAAAACAAAAACATAAATATATTCACACTAAAATTCAAAAGGGAAGTCAGTTACAATTGATTCAATAAATAAATTCCAAATGATGAAGAACACGTTCTTTGAAACAAGTATCATTAAACACGCTTACTATTGTTATTGTGCAAATATGCTTGCTATAATAGCAGCAACTGCTATTATGAACAAAATAAAAATGTTTTTTTTTAGTTCCTAATCATTGCTACTATTGTAGTTTAATACAATATAAAATAGTTTGAACGTATATTGAGATAAGCATATATATTTCAAAAGAAATGCATTGTGAAAGTCATTTTAGTTTCCTTAGTTCATATTAGAAAGATGTACAGGCTGCAGAAGCCTAGTGGTTCTGGTTCTGAACTCGTGGTCGATGTGTTGACAGTTTGAGTCCTGGTGTCACTGAAGACCAGCCGCGTAGAGAGGTTAATGCACGTTAAATCTGTTGAGACTCAGTGTCCTTCAGTTGGTGTGGTCGTCATTAGAGGGAAGTGCCATCTCAGGTGTCATCCTAGCAAGTTGAACGAGATTCAAAATTACGAGATGTGTCGCCAATAGCTCACGTGTTTCTTTATAGTGTGACAATAATATAACAGTCCCTCATTCAGAGAGATATAGGAAAATCAACATGTAGCTTGCAGCAAACACAAGGAATGCATTAAATTATATTGGAAAACTAAAGCTATTCTTAAAGTCAAAGAAAAAAATTACAATTGGATGGATTGCTAATTATATGGTAGAATGAACGCACTCGAAACAACGAATGGAAAAATCAATATACCGCAGATAAGAATATTATTGATAAAATGATAATGTATACAAATTATATGCTATTTTTTAAAAGTAAGCATTTTCAGATATACACCCATGAACAAAAAAATTAGCGCACCACGAAGAAGTCGTCAAAATGAAAAAAAAAAATTACATACGTAATTGATATAAAAAAATGATTATAAAATCAAACAAAAAGGATAATTTATTTCAGAGGAAAGATAATAGAACGAAGGATTTAATACCCTTTCGAACACCCTCTAGTGCGAATTCATGATGCGAAACGATCGGGCATTTTTTGAGGCATACAAGTTCTGTATGATGTCTTAAAACATTTCATTTCCTATTTAATGTAACCTTGCCTCGAGTTCATTCAAACTCGTCGGAGGCCCAACTCGCCGTCCCAAATGACCCAGATATGCTCGATTGGAGAAACACCTGGGGATCAGGAGGCCATGGAAGGGTATTAACAATGAGGAGACAGTCTTGTGACATTCTTGCCGTGTGAGGCAGAGAGTTGTCTTGTTGAAAAAAGGCTCCTGGGAGCCGTTGCATGAGTGGCAACACATGTGGCTGCAGGATGTCATGGACATACCTTTGGGCTGTCATGGTGCCATGAATCAATGCTAGAGGTGACCGTGTACTGTAGGCAATGGCACCCAATAACATCACACCAGCTGTGGGATCGGTGTGTCGCTGTAAAGCAAAGGCAGGATCGAGTCTTTCTCCACGGGGTCTCCACACATTAACACGATTGTCATCACTGCTGATATTGAATCTAGGTTCGTCGCTAAAGACGACCTGGTTCCGTTCAACTTCAGTCCAGTTTCAGCGTGCGCGGCACCACTCCAAACGGAGGCATCGATGGGTGGGCGTTAAGGGCAGCACACGTAATGGGCACCGCGATCCCAAATGCCCTTCAGCCAGACACCTTCATATGGTTCGAGAAGACACAGCAGCCCCTAGTGAAGGTGCTACCTGTTCCTGGATGGCGGCCAATGAAGCAGTTGTATGTACGCGAGCATTTTGTGCGATGTGGCTGTCTTCTAGATGACTGGTCTGTAGAGAGCATCCTGAGCTTAGTCTTCGTGTAAAGGACATCTCTCGGATCCACTGGTCTCAACACCTCCTCACTACACAATCAGAACAGCCTAATTGAGGAACTCCTCACCTAGCTGACTACCCCACTTCCATCATGCCGATGATTCTTCCCCTCTCAAACTACAACAGCTGCTTATACTGTCTTCGAAAAGGGTGTAATGGCATGTACACCTCATATTTTCCTTTGTAAACTATTCAGCACACTCAAACAATCTTTGGTTACCTGTTTTACACTCCACAGAATGATGTTAAACACCCTCTACCGGCTATACGTACGGCGCAATGACGCTGCATTTCTATTCATTTGCATATCTCCCAGACATGTACCTTCATGCCAAATTGCGTTACATTCCTGCAATTATTTCTTGGTGCGCTATTTTTTTGGTCCATTAGTGTATATATATATATATATATATATATATATATATATATATATATATATATATATATATATATATATATATATATATATATATACATACATACTTTTACCTCATATATGTCATCTGATCAGCATATATTTTCCACTTACTTTTGACTAAAGTGTCATATTTTCATCAAATTAATATTCAGATATATATCAAAGTTTAGGTCAATATTGCCTCAGGTGAATTGATACATGTTTCTAGTCCCAGATTCGTATGATTAACAAGTAATTAGATTAAATGGTCTGGCTTCAAGTGTTTGTAGTCATTCAATATTCCTGATTAGTCATCATGCTTGAACTGTCAATATTTAATCTAAATTAACAAGTATACTGAATTGTCGGTGAAACCTCAGGATAGGTGAGATTAATACAACATTTATTGTCACTTGTTAGTTTTGAAATCAAGTTTGCTGTTGGTTAGCTATAAGTATAATTACACATTTCCTACATTTTAAAATACATCTTTTTATCTAAAGAATATAATTCATAATGTATATTTTGCATCCTAAACCACATAAACACATTGATTTAAAGAAACAGGTGCTCAAGTATCGGAAATAAAAATGGAAAGAGAATAAAGCGTGACATACTTACATTTGTTTGGTTTTTTTTTCATATTTCTTTTGTTCTAAAATTTAAGCAGAAAAATATTCTCTTTTTCAGACTAATATTAGATGACAAAAATAATGTTGATACCAAGAAACGTTCCTGAGTAAAGACAATCAAAATGAAAATACATTTTGTAGCTGTTTGATTTGGTACTTTATTTTGGATAATTCTCTCAAAGAGAGAAAATGCAGTAAATTTAATCAAAGCAAAAAATAAGCATAATGTTAAAAATACTTTAATTTCAGAAATTGGCTTTTGTGACGTTTATAGTAATCCTATTTCACACATACACACACAAATTAATTAATAATCATGGAGACGACCCATTTGTCACAGAAATTGATTAAATTTGACCGAGGACAAGTATTTTATGCATCTTAAAGAATAAATTGTTCACATTTTGAAATTCAAATGCATCAACAACTGTTTTTCACTACATAAATTTTCATGCTGCAATTTTGAAAAATAAATGGTAACTATTTTAGGAATTGGTATCTAATATTCAAATTTTAAGTTAAACCTTTTAAATATTTCCAGTGAGTATATGTAGAAACAAAATGATATCAGGGTTTCTTTTAAATAGCTTTCCAAGCAACAAATAAAGTATAATATTTTATTCGCATTTATTAACGCTTCATCAAAGATAATATTCAACTATAAATAATATTTCGATTTAAAACTATTCAGTTTGTGTATTTCGTTCAATTTCAGCAGTTTTGTGAGATAACAGTATAATTCAATTCCAACATTCAGTTCAACAACAACTACACATTGCTACATATTTCTCCTTGTCCTTTGTGACCACTTTATGATAGCATCTTTATCGGTGTATTACTCTCAAAGCTCTTTCAACATAACTTTACTACTTTCTGTCTTCGATTGTAGCTCTTTTGTCAATACTTGCTCTTTCTGAAGCCGGATAACCGTATTTCGGCAACCAATAACATATCTTCACCATATCCTCTTTAGTTTCCATATCGAAATAGTATCTGCGATAAAGCTGATGAAATATCACTTTCGGATAAATATAGAAGATACGAAAAAAAAAAACTAAGAAAACGAGAGGAAGCTGATAAAATGCAAGATCATATTCAAGAGGGGAAAAAACTATTTTCTTGAAATATCATATAAAAAGTTATTCATTTATTTACTCTAGCTTCGTTCAAATCGATCGTATTCTAATGCATAATCCTAACTATGAGCACTCAGTTTTTCATCGTATAATTCAATTACATCCTAACTATTGCATCTTTGGTCTATAAGCATCAAACCTTTGAAGTCATGTCTGTTTAAAACAGAAAAATTTAATTTCATACAAAAAAGTTTGCTTCGACATTTTATATCAGAACTATAAATTAACACTTTTTGTTGGCTTTCTAAAATTAATATTAAAATCAAATGTTGGTAAAAAAATGTATCCTTGTATATATATATATATATATATATATATATATATATATAATACTTACCCAACTACAGAGAGGTTTATTATATATATATTTTTTACCCAACTACAGAGATTTATTATATATATATATATATATATATATATATATATATATATATATATATATATATAGTAAAATAAAATAAAATAATAAGAGACAAATTGCACTTCCTACAAGTCTAAAAAAGCAGTAAATTAGAATTTGAGAAACATACCAAGAAAATAAATGGAGCAAAAGAATATTATACTATAATTAGATGAAAACAAACAAAACAAGAAACAGAGATATAGAAATATTGGAATTGATGTTACCAAAAGAAGCTTTATACTAAAATTGAGTCATTTTATGATTTCTAAAGCTGTCGCTGAAATAGGCCAATGAACTTAAGGTTAAGCAATGCTTTATGGGCAGCAGAGATCCTCCCTGTACAGCAGAAATATATATATATATATATATATATATATATATATATATATATATATATATATATATATATATATATATATGCATATGTATGTGTGTGTTTCATAAAAATATTATAATATATTTAGTTGAAGTTTTCAGGAGGGAAACAAATATGATTAAGCTATTCAGCATTATTACAAGATATAATTGTGTACGATATAAGATAAAAAAATTTCGCCAAATTTTATTTTTACTTGTATTGAAATAATGATGTAAATAATTGCTTTTCTTATGTGAATGTTTAAGAATAGGAGATTATACTGAAGATGAAGATGAGATGTTTTTGTATTAATGTATGAACTGTTATAAATACTAATATATTGTGTGATTAAAGAACTTCTTTTACAGTAGCAAAGTTTTCTATTGTAATGCACGTTTTATTATAAAGTGTAGCTATTGCAATTTTGAGGTGACATTTAAAAGATACTTGAATCGTTCATATACAGGGATTAAAATAATGTTTATTATATACTCAAATCTAAATATACATCCAATATCATCATCAACTTATATATATATGCTATTATAAACCCATTATAATCATAAAGGAGGGATTTAATTCTAGTTAAATATTTTTATAATAAATTAATGCAATAGATTTCGTAAAAAAACCGTTGAATATCATTTTGAATAAAATTTATATATGCTATATATTGCAAGTTTAAAATACAATTTTAGTATGCAAATAATTTCAATAGCTCTATAAACAAAAACAAAGTACTATAAATTATTAAAAAAGAATTTGTTTCAAATTTCCTTAAAACAGTTTTATTTTATAAACGTGAAAATGTAAATCTACAAAATAATTTTTAGAAATAAGAGGAGAAACGAAGAGTCTCAAATTAAAAAAAAAACCCTACTATGTAGATTTCGGAATGTAGAAAATATGTATATAAGACTAATGAATGTGAAAAAAGAATAAGACAATTTTTATTAATTTAAAAAATAACACACACACACAATCCATGTATTCATATATTTGAGTAGATAAAAAATATTTTAATCTAAACAAAGATCAAATATCGTAGTTATAGTTAGGCCAAATATAGAATAATCCCGTTTCAATTTTGTGATCAAAACCAATCAAAACTATTCTCTAGACTGCAAAAAATATTTTTTTAAATATAAAGGTTAATAACTTCTCAGAGACACATCTTATTGATTAAAAAAATCATGTCTAAATATAATTAATTCTTAAAGAAACTGCTTAAGTTCTTTAACAGACACTGCATGACAATTCTGTCTTTCTGTATATAGTATATTCAATTCCGAGACAGATTTCAAAAGTTTAACCTTACTAAGGATAATGACCTCCAGAAAAGTCACTGTATTCTAAACATTTGTCAATGTGAATAAACCTAAAAGTAAAATTTTAATTCAGTAGAAAGGGCTGGGCACTGATTACGACATAATAATCTTCTGAAGCGAGTGATTGGTTTGCTGCGACTTTGATATAAATCCGCAGGACAAAAGTCTGTACTTATATATAGATTGTTAATCTCATTAATTGTTCGTTACCAAAAAGTAAAAGTCTACCCTCGTCTTATGCCACTGAAGATTACATCTCACTTTTAGTTTGTGAAATAATATTTCTTTTTTTTATATTGATTCCACAAGAATTTTGAAATATTAGTGAAAAGAAGTTTGACAGGAAACAAATAAGCTCTTTTAGATTTCATAAGCTGGTTTTTGCCGCATGGATTTTTTTTTTCTAATTTAAGAAAAACCACTGCCAAATCTCTAAGCTAATGATCGGAACGTCAAAATAAAAATTCTCCATAATCGCCTGTAAAAAAATAATATGATTATTTTTGTATTTTGAGAGCGGGGACTAATTCTGTCTGTATAAAAGAAGAAAAGCTTAGTCAGTAAAACTTAAGAATTTAAAAAATGTATCTTATACTGCTTTTTATTTTTTTCCAAATAATGAAAAATAAATTTTAGTGAAAAAATGGCCTAAATGAACTTAAATAATGTAGTGTTTCTTGATAAAGATAACGTTTAATGAAAAAAATCATAAAGTATTATCTATAAGTGTTCACACATTGTAAACTTAATGTTTCATAATTAATAGTAAATGTGTTCTTAATAAATTGATTTCTATCATCAGAGAGAGAACACATAAAATACTCTTAATATGAAGGATAACTTGAGAGTATAAGAATCATTTCTTTAACAATTATGTGAAAAATCTACATAATTTCTCCTTTTCAGTGAAATAAAAATAAATTTACATAAGATTAAACATTTTACTTCATGCTGTTTCGTGGTTAGTCATACCATTAATTTTCATACCGTTTTACTCTAAGTAGCTTATATAATATTTATCGTTTTTAAAGTGTATAACAAATGTACAGTTAACGAATGTAGAGCTGTGTGCATTCATTTCAAACAACTCGTGAGGCATACTTTTAGCATGTGTACGATTTTTTTAAGTAGAAACCTCTCCTTACTCTAGCATCTTATTACATTTTTACATTTTTCTGAAGCTTATTAAATAAGTGTTTGGGTTGTCTTATTGGAAGAGGGGGTATGTTTTTCAATTCCTACTATTAGTTCACACGTTCCCTATATATAATCCATAAATATATATCACGGATAGCTAAAGAACCTAAGTATAACTATTCAAGATAGGAAATATTAGGCACAGTAGTACAGTAACAAACTCCTGGCCTTAGGAACCAAGATTGCAGGTTTAAACAAGTTTTAAGGCTAGCAACCTTCACCTGTAATTTATCTATACAAAGTTCCAAGGGGAAAGGAAAGAATAATCGTTAATAAAATACTTTTTATTCATCCACTCAAGTTCAAATACATTTATTTAAACTTGTAATGGAGGACACTTGATGGTCATAAAGTTTTTCAAATTTTAATTTAATTAATTATAGTTCAAGCGATATATTTCTCTCAGTCGATATTATTCCTCTAGATGGCAACATCATTGGATAAAACAGCTTTCGTTAAAATTGTGATGAAGATTTAACTTAACCAGATTAACCATATGCTAGTTAAATGTCAGCATTTATTTTACACTTGTTTTAAGATAAATTCTTACCAACTTTTATTCAACTTTCAACTATATTCAACTTTTATTAAAAAATGTAATTACAAATTTAATGCGGTTAAGAAGCTTATACTGTAACTCTGTAAGGTGTTTGCAACTTAACATTGTGATAGCGTCATATATATATACATGTCTATATTAATTATAATTATTTAATAAATAGTAACAAAATAAAATTTTTATTTGTTGACCTAAATAGGAATTGACTAAAAATTGTTTTTTTTATATATTATTGCTTTTAAAATGGCTCGATTTAAACAGTGCTAATCGGCAGTAACGAAACATACTGAATAAGGTACTAATATTTCCTTAAAATAATTATTATCTATTCTACTACCTCTTTCTACGCTCGTAGTACAGTTAAGTTCTGTTTCCAAACTATATAGAAGGGTATTTTTTAAATTTCTTAAGTGACTGTTTCTAAAGGGGCTGTATTTTTGTTTTTAATTCTTTATTGGAATAGATAAAAACTAATTAAAATGTAATAAAAAAACCATATAATCAAACGTTTTACTCAGTTCCATTTTAATGTTTTAATAAGATTTCAAACAAATAATTTGTCAAGCGCAGAGTATTTAAGTGGTTTTGTTTATATAGGAATAGTTATTTCTTATCTGATGTATGGACTTAAGAAATATTAAAGAAAGATAAGGGGTAAAAAAGGAAAAATTTACTAATATATTGAACATTCTATACTCATAATAATCGATGTCTTGCAAAAATGTCTTTAGCTTCATGTGGCAATCAAATATAATCTACGTAGAACTAACTTACAAAATCATAAGAGGAATTTAGCTACCATTATTCGAATGAAAAATTTCTATAGATACACAGAAATTGAGCGGAAAAGATTTGGTCAATGTAACTAAAGGAACAACTGTTGATAATTTCTCAAAATAGAAAAGCTACTGAACTTTTTTTCTTCCTATTTTATCACTAATGAAGAATCTAAGAAAAGCCTCGCGTCAGCACTGAATTGGTATATCGCGTGTCGAGCCACAATTAATGAATAGACACGGCTAACCAAAGTTCATAATCTTAAGTCGTTTGAAAAATGGATGAGCTTTTTTATGGACCTCGTGGGGCGAAAGAATCATTAATGAAGTTTCTCTGACAATATTAAAAAAATAGATAAAGGAATAATTCTACCCAAAAGGCCTTATTTTAACCTTGAAAAAGAAAATAATGTTCTATATTATTTTATGTGGATCGTAATCGAAGGAGTTGTACTTAAAAATAATGCGAGCCTTATTTGTTTCCCCTTTTCAATGAAGATTTAATCGTATCTTAAGTTGTCGTTACTATAATAAGAATTTTACTGGTGTTGTAAACAGTACATAAATTAAATATTATATATATATATATATATATATATATATATATACAAAAATTGTTATGATAGCAAATGTAAAACTTAACATATGATAACAATGTTAATGATTTATTTTATGAAATGTAGTGTGTACTCAAATTTAAAGGTTTATTGTATATAACAATTCACATTTTTAATGAAACATTTGTTTTCTTATAATTTAAAATTCAAAGTTAATTATCAAAGTTAAAAATATAATTTTAGGATAATTATTTCCAACTGCAGTTTCGATACTAGACAGTTTAAATTAAATTTAAAAAATTTTGCTTCCATTAATTGATCCTTTATTTTTTTACTTGCTTTTTTCATAAAAAAAAATTGCAAATCACTAATTGAGAAAATGGTGCTGTGTTTACTGTTCACTTTTGAGAAGCGAGTTATTATTTACACACCCACACACGAGTACAAATTAAAATGCTGCTTTAACATTCGTTAAGAAATTTGATAAAGCAAGTAAAACCAAATAAATAAATTTCAGTTTCAGCTTCTAGTAATAAAAAGGTAATTTTGCTTATAAAAATTATGATTCGAAATTAAAGCTTTGTCTGTTTTTAATCTGATTTAAATGTGTTGATATTATCTTAAAAATGCCCTAAATCTTCAAAATTTTATAATAATATAAATTAATTGTTTAATATTTTTTTAAAAAATACAAGTATTTCACGAGATAAGCTACTTTAAAAATTTATTCAGCTACATTTGCAATATAATTGAGCCTCCTTTTTCAATTTATTTTTCACGCTTTCTGTGCTCAAATTCCATTTTCAAATATAACCTTTTCCTCCTTTATCAAAAGTTTCCTCAAGTACCTGAAGTTTTGTTTCTCTTTTTTATACATATTTGTATGTAATAAACATGTGTTTTAAAAATATCTTTTCTTATTTTAATTTTTTATTGCTAAAATAAATTAATTTCAAAAGTGAAACACAAGGTTGTTACCTTATTACATTAATATATATCATAACAATTCAATTTTATTTTGATATAACTGTAAAAACCCAAAAGTATTTTGCTTTTAAAATTGACAGAGTTATTGAATTTTATATCCACTTATCACTATATAGTTTTTATGCATATGTTTTTCATTAAAAATGGTAGTAAGTATTCATCAATTTTCTTATAATTACTGTAAGAATATTTTACTTTACTTTTACTTTGAGAACGAAATACCTAACCTTCTCAAGTTATTTCACTCATCTTCAATTAGAAACTTTTCGCCATGCAAAAACTTTTCGCATTTTCGTAAGTAAAAAAAGCATTGAAAATAAAGCATTAAAAAAAAGTTTCGCTTACTTTTTGGAAATCTGAAAGCAAAAAATTAAGTTCCTCATGTTTACAATATTAACATAATAAATATCTTAAACAAAAGGAAATTATTATAAGAAGTTTTATTCACATGAAATTAAGTAAACATAAAAAAATCCGTTTTAAGGAATTAGTTAACTGTATGCTAATTATATCTGAGTTTTTTTGAGACTTTATGTATATTCCTTGTGTACCGACAAGTATAACACAAGGCTTACAAACGTAAGTCAATACTCAAACAATTGTGGTAGGAAGTTTCAAGTACAAGGGTACAGGTACAAATGGGAATCAAAAGGGAAAAGAAACAAAAATGAATGAAAGTACAATAAATACAGAATAAAATACAAGTTTGCTCACACGCAAACGGAGACATTCAGTAATTAAAACTATACGAAGGGGAAGATTTGGAAACATATTCATAATAAGATTTTCGAAATACAAATACATAAAGCATATATACACACATATAGAAACACACACACACACACAAACACATATATATATATAAACGCACAGTAAATGTTGGCAAACACACATAATTTACAATCTAAATAATACGGGGAAAATGATATTAATGGATGTACAAAACGATAAGATCATTTGCTTTGAACAAAGGCAGAGAAAGGAGAGGCCACACTATATTGTTCTGTTGTAGACATATCATTAGGGTACGTCTTTCTAGATCTAAGTTTGCTTACTAATTTATTTAAGTGACAGGTCAAGAATTTTCAAAATATCACGAATGATAATAATATCATTCATTCGTAAATTAAAAAAACAACAGCTATACAATCTACACAGTCATGTGGTTTTAAATATTTATCTTAAAATACTCATGAAAAGAATCACATTTTAATGCTGAAAGTAAAGTTTTATCTCAACAATAAACACTACCTTATCATGTTTAGATGAAAGTTTCGAAACTTCTTTTTTACCTAAAATTGTAAGCAATTGGAACTCGTTCAACCATTTGGTTTGGGCGGATTCTTCATTTTTCATTTATATAATATGACAAATGGGTGCTCCCTCATAGAAATCCAGCTTCATTACTCACGTTGACTCTGCGAAAATCAATTTATTTTTGCTATAGATGTAACGGATAGATTGTCAGGTATAAGAATTCTTTTGAGGGGTGCATAACAGTTTTTTTATGGTGGCGTTTATAAAATAGCTTTAAACTGTTCAAAGTGACTAATGCTATGTGCATACTTCAAGTTACGTGAAAAAATGCATTACTTATTTTGTCATTTGATGTGACAAAATTGATAAACGGTTAAGACCTATGCGATTGATGGCAGTAAAACCAATATTTATTGTATATAGAATACTTATTGTTGGATGATAGAATACTAAGACATGAGACTGTCAGTTTTACGTTGTTAATTTTAAACTTAAATAAGAGTGAATCAAAATAATTTTCTTAGATTTACTAAAACACACCCGTATAGTTAAATCATGAACCTGTGTGAAAAATATCCTAAAACATTTGTGTGAACACTAGAAATGTTTATTCACTAAATTTTCAAAATATTCACAGTATATAATAGTGTTTAATAACTTTAAAATAATTAATTATAATAATATATTTAAATATAATAATAATTTTGAAGAAAGAAAAAGGAAACTTTCACTTATTTGATTTTCGATTCCTGTGAAATCGAAAAACACATATACTAATGACGCCGATTCGTAAACATTTTCATGAAATCATAAATTTTGAACATTCACAACATTTTAGACTCAGTAGACATTTTTTTGGTTGATTTTGATAAAAATAAAACTTTTTTTATATAGTTGAATGAAGACATCGCGCACAAGAAGCGAATTTTCCCTCCGCAAGGGGATTCCCCATTTTAGCTGAGCGGAAAACACATTTTTGTGGTTGCCGATTCACACTTTTTTCCCATTTTATTTTTAAAATGTTTGACTTTTTAATTCATAATCATTTTTTTTTCTTCCCGCACATCTCTTCACGGCAATCCTGTCCTCTTCTTGTAAGGGTAGCAGATGGTGTTCGATTTTGGATTGTTGGCATATCTGATTTCAGGAAAACATCTTGAGAGTTACGATTCAACTAATTTATTTCATACACCCATAACGTAAAATGACATCCACATTGGTACTTCACAGTCATTCACAAAATAGGGAATGGACGGCACGACAACGACACGTTGCAGCCAGTGACACATATTGAAGACAAAGAAGCAAATAGAGAGCAGAATAAAGAGCTCTCGCTTTCTATAATGGGCAGTGAAGGTCACTAGACTTTTTTTTAACAGAAGCAATGATTCGTCAGAAACTAGCGCCCGTCAGTTTTTGACGCAATCTTATTATTCTATTATAATTAAAGTCCCAACCATGCGGGCAGGCCAGTTAAAGTAATGAAACCCGAGTTCTGAAGGACTGGACCAAATAATTAGAAAGCTACTAAAAGGATATTAGGGAGAATTATCACACACACACACACACACACACATATATATATATATATATATATATATATATATATATATATATATATATATATATATGATATGTATATCGCAAAATTTGGCGTATAATGGGCATCTGCATTTTCAAAGCTGAATTTTCAATTTTTAGGTATATTCGCTGGATAACGTGTACCTTCTTTTTACGAAGAAACCTGAACTATACGAGCGCAATGCTCTTATGTTTTGAAGTCATTTATACCAGATACTATTCCAAGTTTAGGAAAAATTAGTTAACTTCTAGAACTGCAACCCGTTAAGTTCACAAGGAATGTCATTTCTATTAAATAAACCTATTTCTAATCCCCCCCCCATCCACATTTTTTTTAACTTTTAACGCCTCTCATTTATATACCCGGCGTATAACACGCACCCATAAATTTCGATCTTATTTTCTGTGTTAAAGGTGCGTGTTATACGACGGAATTTGTGGAATATATTTATATATATATATATACATACATATATATATACATACATATATATATACATACATATATATACATATATATATATATATATATGCATATATATATATGCATATATATATACATACATATATATACATACATATATATATATATGCATATATATATACATACATATATATATACATACATATATATACATATATATATATACATATATATATATACACTCTGTCGCAAAAAAATATATGCACCCAGAAGAAATTGAGCTACATTCACGAAATTTGGTATGCATGTAGTGTATATGAAAATAAACAAATGATTAAAAATTCAGAACAAAATATCATTTTATTAAGCGGTTACAGCTTGCAAAAGGTTAAAAATCAGTAAGTAGTAAAGCCACCTCTGGCAGCTATACAAGCCGAAATTCGGCGTGGCATCGATTCAATTAGATCACTTATGACCCCCTGTGGAAGATCCTGCCATAGTCTTTGCATCTGCGCAGTTAATTCTCCTGTATCTCGGAACGGCTGCAGTTGCCTTCCCAGCGCGTCCAGACATGCTCTATTGGCGAAAGATCTGGTGACCTGGCAGGCCATGGTAGGACGTCATATCCTTGAAGACATTGTTGGGAGAGTCGCGCAGTATGTGGACGAGCATTATCCTGTTGATAAATGGCACCTGGGCGACTTGATAGCATGGGTAGCACAATCGGCGTTAAAATATCGTCCACGTATCTGCGAGCTGTCAAAGTGCCTTGAAGGACCACTAAAGATGATCGTGTGTCCCAAGAAATTGCTCCCCACACTGTCACACCTTGTGAAATTGCTGTATGCCGCTCGACAATAAATGCCGGATCGGACCGCTGGCCGGTGTGCCTCCAGACACGTGTGCGGTGGTCATCAGCACTGAGACTGAATCGGGATTCATCACTGAAGATGACACGTCTCCAGTCTGTCACACTCCAAGTTGCCCGAGGTCGGCAAAATCCAGTCGACACTGCCTATGATTTGGGGGTCAGTGGTAAGCGTCTTAGCGGACGTCGGCTCCTCAAGCCAACTTTGGTCAGTCGTCTCCTTATGGTTTCTCTTGATGGCACTGGATGTCTGGAAGGAGGTAAGTGGCGTTGAATCGATGCTAGCGACGTTGTTGGTGCCGAAGTGGCCACTCTTCTGATTGCACGATCCTCGCGATCATTTGTGTTCCTGGGACGTCCTGACCCTCCGCGACGGTACACTCTACCTTCTGTGATCCACTGTTGCCAACACCGAGCAACTACCATATCGCTCCGACCGAGGTGGCGGCCGATACGTCTATTCGACCAACCTGCTTCTCTGAGGCCTATTATACGGCCCCTATCAAAGTCCGTCAGCTGCTCGTACTGCCGCCGGTTACGTCTTAGAGGCATCCTAAGTCTCAATATCGTCTATCAAAGTCATCAGATTCGTTTGGATAGCCGTACGGCGCTCGTACTCATGCTTTTAAACTCTCCCAGTTGCGCAACTAATATGCGCATAGCACACTTAGCCTTGTCTCATTGGCTTCGAAATTTTAATCATTTGCATATCTCTTACCAGACTACATTCTTGCCGAGTTTCGTGATTGTAGCTTGATTTCTTCTGGGTGCATATATTTTTTGCGACAGAGTGTATATATATATATATATATATATATATATATATATATATATATATATATATATGCAAGGAAATCATATTTTGTACACTACTTAAGCTCATTTCTCTTTTAAATTTTGCACATTAGGCTAATTTAAATACAATGAGAGTTCTCCAGGCTACGTTAAAGATTATTTTTTTTAAAACGTCATGTTTAGTATAAGGAGATTGTTATAAAATTGTTTTAAAGCAAAACACTTTTTAAAAGAGATAATTAACAAAATTCTTCATAACTGCTTTTAGTTTCTAAATATATACATATTGTGAAAATATCAGAGTTTTTCAAACATTTTCCATTAAAAAAATTAATGATTTTGAGATTTCGGTTTTAGATCTATGAATTAGAAAATTCATGACCATTATTTTCAAGACCATTTCAAGGTATAAAATCTTCTAAATTTCTTGACATCATTCACAAAAGTAAGATATGCTTAATAATTAAGTTTTTAATGGAAAAGACAGCTGTTTTTGAATAATAAAAAAAATTAAACACTTGAAAAGGAAATAAATAAAAAATACAAACTATTATTTTACAAGTGGTAAAATCGTTGGGGTATGCAGTCAAAAGATAATAATGGGAAAACAATAAACTGGCTTATGAGAATTGTTAAATTTATTTATAGCATTATCTTCATTAGCACTAATTGATTTTCAGACAACAATAATTTATTTTAAAACATCTTACTGAATTATTTTCACAAATTGAAATATTTTCATTTGTGAAAATTAAACTGAATAGTAATTATTAAACTATACTACAATTTTTAAAGACAAATGTTTACCTTAAAAAATACGTTTAAATAAGTCAGAAACTTTAATTTATCTGTTAATGCGCTTTAGAAATACTATAGATAATATGATTTGGATTTTTTAGCCTAAAACTAACCAAAAATATACAATATGTAAAACTATTTTAATTCAAACAAATTGTTTGAGAATAATTATTACTCAAATTAGAAAACTACTTGCATATTTTTATGAATTTGTTGCAAGTTTCTCAATATATAAATTAACAGTTTTAATAAATTAACAACTAATTATATATTATTACTATATGTTGCCGATGTTCATAGGGAAAAATTATGTACTTGACTTAAAAGTCCACATCCAACCATAGTTATATATGATCTTTACTTACAAA
This sequence comes from Trichonephila clavipes, assembly GCA_019973935.1. Classification (NCBI taxonomy): domain Eukaryota; kingdom Metazoa; phylum Arthropoda; class Arachnida; order Araneae; family Nephilidae; genus Trichonephila; species Trichonephila clavipes. The sequence continues at coordinate 702,567 of BMAU01021314.1, forward strand.
TGTATACACTAAAAATCACCCTTATTTAGTTTCCATGAATAATTCTTAAGTTACAAATCTAGATATTTTTAGATCATTTTTGCATTATAATTAGTTTTTGATCAAAGTATTGATTCCACTATGTGATGTTAAGAAATGTAACATAATAAGACCTGAATGTAATAAGATAGAGTGCTCAAAAGAGATCTGGATCTAGAGACCAGAATAACCTTACTCACAATGACAAATATCCTTAAAATCTAATCGAATTTATTTAAAATGTTTGCTAAATTCATTTTAAAACTCTTTTCCATTTTATTTAGAATGTTAACAATATGCAGTGTGTTTCAGTAAATTTTCGTATAAAATGTTTAGTGTATGATAGCTCTAGTGTTATGCTCTGCTTCTGTATACAAGAGGAATTAAGGCCACGGATATCTTCCAAACAGTAGCAGTGTTTCTTTCATTAGGGTGGTTGGCAATGATGCCAATGGGTGCCTCTTTGGGAACAGCTTTTAAATGTTTCTGTAAAATGAGCTAAAGTCTGTTGTCATCCCAATAAGTTAGGGTTGAATCCAAATAAGTTGAACGACACGAGCTATAGTCATAGAAGCGGGGTCTAGGTGGTGGCGTAACGTTCAAGCCCGCAACTCTCGCATTACTGAGGGGCCCAGGACTGTAGGGGGCCGAAAATATGACTGACACCAAGTACATACTCTTTGCAAGATCTGGCTTGGGGCAAAAAACCTGACTTTACAGAGGGGTGCTAATATTTTCCGTTACGCCACTGGGTCTAGGTGTAGTAAAGTTGTCATGCGCTACCCCAAAAAATTGCTTACAACACCACCTGGTGATAAATTTGGTGTTAGAATTCTTATTCTTATCTCAAAAAAATATGAGATAGGGGGAGTCAATTGTGTGTGTGTGTGTGCAAAGTTGTTGAGCAACGTTAATTTAGTAACAGAGAGCACACGAAAATGATGCAAATGAAAAGCACAAACCACACATGTGTTTGATAGTGTTGGACACTTTCTAGAAATAACACTTATTTATCTTCCTGCTTAAAATGGTGTCTTACGGGTTTGCGTTTCCCACTGCACTTTCTTCTACATGGAAGCCTGGCACAAACATCCATAATATAGCTTCAAAATTCCCGCAGAGTTGTTGGTGGGATTGGATACACTCTTTGTGTTTGGTATATCCAAACTGAAAAAAGTCAAATAGGTTCAGGTCAGATGACCAAACAGGCCATGCAACGCAGCCATCGTTCTTTATGACCTGTTCTGGAATGTATCGTGTGACATGTGATACCTTGTTTGGAGGGACGCAATGGCAAATACTCTAGATAATCTGATAGTATAACCTTCTTTAGTAACAAGTACAGCCATCCCGTTAATGTGACCTCGTAAAATACAGAGTTCAATCAGTATGTTTTTCAGACATTTATCGACCAGTGAACTCCATTTCGAAATTCGGCAGTACACCTGGGTCTATTCAGCGAACAGAAAATTATGTTCGGATTATGTTAGTATTATGAGCAAGGCATGCGTCATCCATTCATATGATGTCGACAAGAAACGTTATTTGGAACAAGTGGTTCATAATGAACTTGCCCCAATCAAAACATGGTGGGTGTAATATTTCTCTTTTTATACGCCTAATTTCGCGTTCCAATTTTAGGAGTTATAAACCATATAAATATGCGTTTAACGCCTTCTATTTTTAATATTACTTTACCGAAGGTGTCTTATTTTACTAAATCAAAAGCAAGCATTACAAGCTCTATCTCAAAATTACCTCTGTAATTTACAAAGAATTTTAAAATGTAGATCGTTCCTAAAAGAATTTCCTCATAAAATCTCTTTTCATTGGATACCGGATCATTTTGACATCGATGGGAATGAACATGCAGACTTTTTTGCTAAGAACGGAACCCTTGTGGTCCAAAGACCTAAGAGGATTTCAACCTTTAATTTCTTAAGGTTTTTTTCTAATATGGCCTTCAAGCATAGTTTTAAAATGAAAGTTCCGGAGATGTCGAAGGACAAGAACTGGGCAATCATGAACAAGGACCCGTCCAGGGTCCCTGGAGCTCCTAGAAAAACTGCTATAGCTCTTTTTAGACGTTTGGCCGGTCATGACTGTTTGAGATCTCATCTCTACAGAATTGATATCGCTGACTGACCGGATTGTACTCTGTGTGACTCTTGTTAGTCTATGACCACTGAGCATTTGGTAGTGTGCAAATAAGTCTTAATTCAAATGTCTCTAAACATTGGAGAGCACGTGCACTAAGGGCATAAGTGCTACTGTAGTGTGGGGCATTTGTAAAATAAAATAACTAAATCAATGATGCTGAACAATTTTGTAATCGACCTTTTTTCTCGTATCTTGTACATATTTCAAGATAAGAACGATAACTCCAAATTTATCCTCTAGTGCCGTTGTCATCAGTTTGGGTGGGTGTGTGTGCCGCGCATGACAACTTTTTTATACTTAGATCTTACTCTTTTATGACTATAGCTCTTGCCGTCTAAAAATTATTAGTGTAACAATGAACTCCAGCGGGTATCCTGTATTCGTAAGTTACTTAAGAGCTATTTCTCTTTTTAAGTGGACTAATTACTCTTCCTTCTTTGTTCTATGAAGGTATTGTTGTCAAATTTCTTAACAAACATTTTTTGTCTCACAAAGTACTAACAATGATTTGTAATTTAATTCGAAGTTTTGGGTTAACATGTTTGCTTTTTTGCGATCCCATACAAATTTGAAATTACATTAATTTTTTTTTTTTTTTTTTTTTTTTTGCAAAAATTCACCAAAATTAAGAAAAGAAATCTTTTTAACAGAAAAATTTTCAAGTTTCTTTGGAATGTTTAATGAATTTATTACCTAACATTATATCCTATTTATAGAAGGAACTTTTGTACAAATTTAACGATTGATGTGGAAGTAAATGCATAATTCTCGAAAAAAATAAAGTGTATAAATTGGCTATTTGTTAGAAAACACTAGGCTTTAAATTTTACAAAATAAAAAAAGAAGATTAAAAGAAAAAGAAATAATTGCGATAAAAAGAACTGGAAGACCATTTGTTTTATCCTGATCACGTATCCGAGCAACATCTCTTTCGGGATGCAAAAAAATCGAAAATCGATCCAGAACGAAATCGCTTATTCCACGAAGGTTTTGATTTCAGGTCGAAACAGTTCCCTTTAAAGTCATACCACGATTTTTAAGTCGACTGTGGAATTTTGTTTTTAAAATCTTCGAACTCTGTGACATTCTGTGCACTTTTTTAAGAAAAGAAACACACGCATATTCTCCGAGTTCTACTCAATAACATGAACATATTCTGAGATCCTGCATTGAATTTTTACCCAGAGACAGAAAAGGGAAACATTTAACAGCCAACGAATTACGCATTCATAAACAATTTTCAGAATTTGATTTATTTTTATTTTTATAATGATTTTAATCTTCACTCTAATAGGTTAAGCGTTGATGTTACTAAGCAAGGAACTTGCACGTTTCGTAATTTTATTTTGCGAAGTTCTAAAATTCACAGTTGTAATTTTTTTTCAAATTTTTTTTATATAAAATTCAATTATTATTTTAGTAAATATCAATTTAAAAAAGTGATAGACCTAATGAAATGATAAATCTGAAGTTTTTATGTTTTTGATGGTAATAATCAAGACATATTTCTTGAATAGAGAGAAATTGCTTGTGAGTTGTATTTTTTTATTTGTAAATTTATGAACAATTTTTTAAAAAATACGTAAGTAATTAAAAAATTGCAGAGCAATAATTAACTATAAGCTAAGAATACTTTGAAACTTAAATTTAGTAGCTGATATGCAAAATGATGCTTTAAAGTTATAAGCAGGGTTTTTTGTTACATCCATAACTTTCATTTTAAGTTCGTTGGAAATTTTATTAAAATAGAGCGTCATCATTTATTTAAGAAAGTTAAGAAAATACACTGCTAATATTTAACTATTGAATCTAAACTATTCACTTGGAATAATTAAACAAATAGATAGGGCTTTGATTAAAATAATGTTGAATTTTATTTTGACGTAAAAACATAGAAAAATATAGAAGTAAGTAGTGAAAATTTACATTTTTTAAATCAAATGAGTCAAAATTCGGGTGCTTAGTTCTAAATGATGGGGGGATTTAAATACTTTCTCAGTATTTAAATAACTATAAATAGCATCCTTATCCAGTAAAATACAGTTATATTATAGAAGTGTTTTTGGTATAATTATATTTGTCTATACTTTAAAACCTAATTTGTATTCTTAACCTAAGACAGATTCAAGTAAAATTTCAATCTTTCACTTAACCCTCTAAGTGGATACCTTCCTCCTGAAAAGTTATTCCGAAAGCGTTTTACTCTTATTTTGCTATTGCCTTCAAAAATTCAACATACTTCAATTCTTTCCCCCTTTTAGAACTTGGGAGGTCGAACGGGGACAATTTTATGACCTAGTTTGGTTAAACCTTTAAAAGGGGGAAAGGATTTCAGAAAAGTGCGGCTAATCCGCTTTTGAAAACGTTACTTGAAGGCAGAAAAATCCGTGCAGTCCATTTTCGAAGCATCTTTACACTGACGGAATTTTCCGTGCTATCCGGTTAGAGGGTTAATAATGGTACAAAAGTAACTACAAATAATACTGGTGTTCCAAATTAAGGTCATTAACACTTTTTTTCTTAATAAGTAAAAATTTTTGTTCCACAAATGATTCGATAAATTTCAGAATTGATATAGTTTGAAGAAGGGTAATACAATGTTAGCCACTGCAATGGAACAAATGATATTTGGTGTTAGTTTTCCAGCAAAACACTGAATATAATCGTTTAAATATCTAGGATAGCCTGCAATGCTAGGAATATTGCGCTAAAATCTACAAATTCCACTTTTTGCAAAGGGAATGAGTTCTCATAATTGTTCAGATGAAACAATGAGTTGGAGAGCCGTTGACAAATCTGAAGCTGGGCTGTCTCAAGAGGCGTTGATCGATGGTAGTAAAGTGGCCCCGAAAGAATGGTATCCAGGTTGTTCTTGAAGAGGTTATTCGCAGTCTGAGCTGGCTTGCAAAGGCTCTGGATATCAATCGTATGCAACATGTTTTGGATGGTCTAGAAAAAGCCATTAAACACAGACACCCCCTCCAGGCTTTAAAAGTTGAGCCCTTGGAAGAATGATTTACTGTCGCAAACATTTATCGACTCCCTCATTCACCGTATGATGGCTCGTTGTGAGGCTTGTATGATTGGATGGCTAGTATTTTGTGATATTGGTATACCTAAAAAAGTTACTTTTCTCCTAGCTAAGTAAAAAAAAAATCAAACTAAAAATAGAGTCAACTCATGCACTGGTCTTGAAGTTTTGAAAAATGCAGATAATTTGCTACTTTTTGTCAATTCCTTACATTTATCTCACAAATGTCGTCTCTAAATGTAAAGTTTGGGATGTGAGGAACGACAAAGAAACTAATCTTGTGAATTAAAAGTATTTGTTGCTTGTGCAGAAAGCTAAAAAGAATTAGCTATATTTCGGAATTTTATTCGACTTTTTTTTTCATCTTTTATAAAAAATAACTTAACAATTGATAAATACATTTTACGTTTTGAATATTTTAACACAATATGTAGACTTATTATTAAGCATAGTTTATAAAATTACCTAATAATTTAATTCAAATAATGTACTTTAAAGTCAGGTTATTGAGAAAATTTGGGTATTGGCGTCGATAAAAAAAGAGGGTCCTTTTGAAGATTCCATCTTTTGCTTCAGCACCACATACTTTTTTCAAACTGTTTCTGTCTTAAGCCTGACATAGCTTTTGGGTGAATGCGATCCATTGCAATAAAACATTTACATGCTACTTCAACAAAAATTAAAGAATACGAACTCGTAACGATGTCAGTATTTTTATTAAGGAGGATTTATTTATTTCGCGATTGTAGGGCATTCGTAACTTTTAACACTTTTTATTATATTAGTTAATTAACAGTACTATCCTGTACAAATATTTATCTTCGTAAGGCACTGTTCCAGCTACTTTACAAAGACACTCATATTTGTCGTTGTAGTTATGTGATATTTCACATCATTCCGTAAAAAGCACATTAAGTCATCTCCGTGAGAAGAAAGATTATATAGCAAATTATTATATTAGTTAATTAACTGTACTATCCTGTACAAATATTTATCTTCTTAAGGCACTGTTCCGCTCCTTTACAAAGACACTCATATCTGTCGTTGTAGTTATGTGATATTTCACGTCATTCTGTAAAAAGCACATTAAGTCATCTCCGTGAGAAGAAAGATTATATAGCAAAAAGTCACTTAGACTGCTTGGTATTGGGCTCTCAAAATCCTTTCTACTTATGATTTTGTTACACTTAATCATTTTTACACCACTTTTCTAATGTTATTATTCAATACTCAAAAGGCAAATGAAAATAATTGGAAAAATGTTTGTGGAGAAATTGTCACAATACTGTCTTTCGTGATCCACTGAAAGTCAAAATAAATTGTTGAAATGGTAAGAGATATCTACTTTTCTGTAGCAATTTGAACTCCTTCAAACACATGAGCTGCTAGTGATACCTTCGAGTTTCACTCCTCATTATTCTCGCATTTTCTCAGAAATCTAACTTCTCAAAGACCACTTTTTCAATACAAAAGTAGGAAGGAAAAATGTGTTTCCTATTTAGTATAAGGTTTACTTTTTGAAGGTGAAATGGTAAGTAACATATATATATATATATACTAGACGAAATTACTTACTTGACTTTTTATTTAACTAGATAACTAGATGAAAATGAACTTTTTTTAGGGTATAGTAATCGAAGAAGAAAGGGGGAGGATTTTTTTCGCCTTCCCAATAGTATAGTAGTACACTCTTCATTAGACGGATCTTCCTGAGATGTAATGCATCATAATTTGACCTTTTTTGATGTAACCTGTAACTTAACTAACAGTTCACCTGTTTTCCAAATTATTATGATACTGTATACTTTCTTCTACAGTAATATGGCCACAAGAGCCTAGTGGTCAAGGTAACGGACTTGTGGCTGACCTAGTCATGAGTTCGAGCCCAGTGCCACTGAAGAACTGCCGTGTAGAAGAGCGATGCACGTTAAATCTGTAGAGAGCTCAAACGTCCTCCCGTTGGTGTAGTGTGGTAGTTAGGAGAGGGGATGCCAGCTCACGTGCCGTCCTCGTCACGTGGCCATGGCTCGAAATGACGAGGTCCTTCACCAAAAGCCCTCGTGTAGATTAACAGTGAGAATTTAATATTCACACCCTCTCTAGCCCACAGTAATATACCTTTGTGCTAAATTTTATTGCAATGATCCGAATAGTTCTCTCGATTTAGTGTTTGTGATCTTAATTTTGGACATAAGGGCAGTTTAACGTTTTTAACCAAAAAATTGATTCAATTATTTTATATAAATAAAAAATTAATTTTCCTCAGGTTTTTCGAAAAGTTAATTCGACCAATAGTACATACAAATCGCAAACATTAAAAGAAAGTGACTTTAATTACTTTTCAAGGAATTATAAAAGGGAAAATATAACACAAATAATATGTAAATCTATGATGGTATATTCATTTACTAAATATAATAATGTAGTCGTAGCAACTCACAAATCTTGTTTTTTAATTCAATCATCGTTTTTCTTACTTTTAATATCAGAACAGTTATCTTGAGTGTGCGCTTTGCTCAAGTTCCAAAATATAAAAGATTGAATTACTGAAATTTCCTATTTAAATGTTTAAGTATAAACAGGAGAAACCGTAATGTTAAAAATATAATTACATACTCAAGTTAAGGGAATTATAAGTTATTTTTATAGAAATTACAAAAATGCCTTAGGGGAAAGTTTATTTTCTTTGAAAGTCACGTGTAAGCTATTGTGATATTCTATTACCTAGAATCGCCAATAAATCTATCAAAAATTCAAGGAATAATCTTTTTAACGAGGAATTATTAATAAGTCTATCTAAATATGCGTTTCAATTCCTTGGTATGAGATGAAATGAGACGCGTTTTGAAATAGGGTATTCCGCCTTACGAATAAGATATTATCGATAAATAGGATTCTAATTTTGAGTAAATAATAATTTAAGTTGCTATATATATATTATCTCAGTATGTTGCTTCTTCCACTCTTCCACTCGAAATAAAAGTAATTTTCAAGTTTGTGAATTTTTGTAAAGAAACAATTCAATATGTGTATATATACAACAAGGGGAAGGTTGGCGCCCTCAAACTAGTTTAACCCCTTGTATCATCTGGAAATCAGTCAAACATGTTGCTTCAAATGTATTTATTACTCATGTATGAAGGAAGAATCTTGATTGCTACTCCACTTTGGAACACAAAAAAACACCTTTCTGTACATAAGGAAAGATTAAAGAATTCATCCTTCTTAATTAACTAACAATTTGTTGTCGTTCAAAGTTTGAAGAAAAATATTTGAAAACTAGAACTACTGATACTCAAAATGCATTAATTTTACAGGCGAATGGGTTTTCATGTCAAAAATAAACTGAATAAAATTACATTTTTTAAAATGGAGATTTTATTAATGTATTGATATCAATATAATGTACCAAATATTTTTATTTTATTTTACATTCTTTCCCATTTCTGGGTTTTCTTATAAATAAAAAGTAAATATCTCGAAAAGGCAAGTTATTTACATTTTCGAGAAAGCGAACATTCCCTTTCTCGGCTAGTGGTAAAAAAAAATCTTCTAAAATAGTTAACATAGAAAACGACTAGAAAACACAATAATCAGTTTTAGAGGAAGAATTTCCAGAAGAGCTTCCGGAGGAAATGAGAAGAAAAAAAAAGTGGAGGGAATGGAGAAAATTCCCGGTGTTTGCTTTTATTTTTATTTTTTGTGCATTCCTTCATTCGAAGCAATGCTCTTTTACCTTTCAAATTCATTCTGCTTAGAAGGTTAAACAAGTTGCAACAAAACATGTCACCTTAAACGGAATGCAATACTCCTCTCCTAAATAAACACTAAGACTAAAAAATTTAGTACCGGATAAAAATATTAAATAAGAACTTCGAATATATAGTATTTATTATGCGTTAGAAAATAAGCTGAAATTGAAAAATAATGCTGAAAACTTTCACATTACTTAGTAAACAAGTAATATATATATTTATATATATATATAATTAAGTCAATTCCTACTTAGGTAAAAAAAATTTTATTTTACTTAATTTTTATTAAATAGTTACAATTAATATAAATATGTAAATGCATATGACAAAATCATTATATTAAGTGACAGAATAGAAAGTGATTTTTCTTGCAATATTCTACTTTCCTTTGTTGTATTATTTTTTTGTTTGTTACTATTTATTATTTAATTAAATTCAATCACTCTGATTAAATAGCGTAGTGAAAAGGAAATCACATTTTCAGAAATTAGGCCATCCCAGCCGGGATTCGATCCCACGACCTTTGAATTAGACGTCCAACGCGCTAATTATTGCACCACATGGACACAACAAACGATTTTCCTTTTTGTATTGGACTATTATTTTTGTTTATTACTATTTATTCTTTTTTATATGTAATTAATGAATTAATATTTGAAAAAACTGTATTAAAATCAAGTGTCATCGACTAAAAGTTTAAAAAAAATGTATTTGAACTTAAATGGATGAATAGAAAGTATTTTAATAACGAGTGAAAATTTAAACAATATATATATATATATATATATATATATATATATATAAAGAGAGAGAGAGAGAGAGAGAGAGATCTTATAGTAAAAAATGAAAAATAGAAGCGTATGTGAAATAGGTATGAGAGAAATTTATTTGTTTAGCTGCAAACAAACTTACATATTAAAGAAACAATTTTAAGTAAAATTGAGTGTTGTGATGTGTTATTTGAAAGTTATTGTAAAATTCGGCTAAGTTATCGTTCCTTAGTATTATAATGAAACAAGAAACGGAAATATATAAAGAAATATAAATTATATTGTCTTCATCTCTGAGAAAGTTTTTTCAAAAATCTTTAAAACTTTCAAAAAATTTAAGTTAACTAAGAATGTTAAAAGGAAGCAACATCAAAAAAAAGTTGGAAGAAGCTATAAATATAGAGTTCCATGAAAAATGAAATATATAGTTTTGAATTTCATTTTTATAACAGCTTTTATACATGAAAAATATATACAACTGTGCGTGTGTGTATTTCTTCCAATATTAATAATAGAAAAATTGAATAGTAAATTTTTATTCCATTTCTGCTGATTTATTAACAATGTAAACACCTTGTTATTAAATAATGTTGTGTCTATAAATATTATGCTATAAACACTGATTGTTTTGAAATCCTACAAAAAAAAACTTATGGCATTTATTTCACAAATACTTGTTCTTTAACTATTTTTGTGAATCAGTTGTTTATAATTGCTTGTGATAAAATTTAATGCGTTTTTCTATTGACTTTTAAAATGTATATTTTAAGAACCAAAATTTTCTAATTTTTACATCTATTCTCTAAGATTTCATTAATTATCACATATTCCTATTTTACCATGTCAAAAAAGGAATGTATTTTATAAAGTATTTCTCGAGTTTGAATTAAGTTAACAAATATACATCCTTTAACATCCCAACTTAAATAAGCTCTATAAAATTGTTTGCAAATGTTATTTTCTTTATAATACCTTACAATTTATTCTGTATTCTTATATTTATCTTAAGTACTCATTTGCATTCATTGAGGTATTCATTGCTATTTACTCTTGAAAAGTTACCAGATGTGAGAAATTTTTTTTTATCTATTGTCTTTTCACAATGATTTAATATATATATATATATATATATATATATATATATATATATATAGTGTGTGTGCGTGTGTGTAATAAAATAAAATAATAAAAGAAAAACCTGTACTTCCTACAAGGCTAAAAATGAAAGAAACTGGATTTTAAGAAACGCACTAAGAAAATTAATAGTGCAAAAGAATACTGCACTAAAATTAGATAAAAACTGACAAAACAAGAAACAGAAGTGTTGAGCTGTTAAAATAGAAGAAGCCAAAGGAGTACTTGGACTAAAATGGAGACCAATTATGATTTTTAAAGCTGTTCCTGAATTATGCTAACGTAATTAGTGTTAAGCTATGCTTTATGGTACCACCTTCCCCGTATAGTAGAAATTTTCGACATAATAGGACAACAAAGCCATGCTGAAAACTTAGGCCTATATCTATCACACGTGGATGGAACACCAGACAGTAAAATAAAATGACAGTATGAATAGTGAGAATGGAAACGTTTCTCTTATGGCAATGAATATTAAGAAAAAAATTTTTTTAGGAAAAACCAAGATAAAAACTTACATGTAACAATGCTTACCATATTAAGATATATAAAGATAAAGTATTTTGGTCAGAAATCGCGCGCAAAGTTAAGTGTTAAAATTGAAGTGTTAACATATAGAAGCAAAAAAAAAAAACAGTGGTGTCACCTAGATAGTCTTGCTGTAATTAAATTAAGCATACATTAACTTTATGAAATTAGTGAGCTAAATTACATACATATATATAATCAAACAATCTGGAAGTTCTCATTCAAGATGATTTTGGAATTGCATTTAACATTTATAATTTAATATGTATTATTATTATGCATAATGTCAAAATTTATGGAATTTTTACTGATACACATTAAAAGAACCGAATATGTAAAGTGTATATAAAATAGGAAATAATTAAATTTGTGTGTAAGCTAATGTATCAGTATAAATAATTACATACTTTTATACTGAAAACTAAAATATACTATTATTAGTTTTGTACATTTCTTTGCAGTGTTTCTTCCAAACGTCAAAAGATCAAATAACCAGATTCTTACGAAGAATAAGAGCTAAACAGATATTTCTATTGGGATCTTAATTATATTATAATGTTTCAGCTTGGGAGATATAGTAAAAGTAAACCTCTACTTAAGAAAAACAAAAGATAACTAAATATAAGTCAAAGAAATTAAGATGCACAACTTCCACAAATAAAGTCTTTTTTTATTGTTTAAATCTAAATCCAGGTCCTTCATATCTCAAATAGAACTGAGCATGAGCTGCCTTATGAATGAAAAGCAACCATATCTTTTATACTCTTGGAATAATTTCAAATGAACATAGGTTCCTTTTAATCTGTCTTTTTGACTTTCTAGAGCAGGAATTTTTCATAAAAAAAAGATGCATTCGCATTTCGTTTCATTTCTTTATCTATTCGCATATACCAACTTTCATAAGAGACCACTGGTTCACTGTTATCAGAAATAAAAGAACAGAAAAAAAACCATATTAAATCATGTAATAAAAATGAGGGCAAACTTCGCGTTTTTTTTTACTGAGGGAAATAATCTTGGGCTAAAGAGCAATAAAAAAAGAATTAATTTGAAAACTTCTATTAATAAGTATTGAAAATTATTTTTCATGAACTATGAAGCCATTTGTAATGGTTTATTTTTATACATATATTAGATAATTGCAATAAAACACTCTATAGTCACATTATTACCTTAATAGTTAAACATCGTTAATATCTTAATACATTTAAGATACGGATTAAGTGTTCGTAACTGTTTCTCATTTTGAGAAATGAATTAATCCTCTTAATTTATCTTTTTAATTATATGGACTCTTTTCTAAAATTAAAACAGTAAAATGTTAACCAGAGAAAAAAATATACATAAAATAATAATTCTCTTCAGGTCTTATCGGAAATTAATAGCATTATAAATCATTTGAGTTTAATCTACATTTTAGATTACATTATTAATCATTTTTAAAAGAGCATAAATGAATGGTTGATGATAAATTAATGAAAAAGGATTAATTTTTCATCCCATATAATCATCCTGATAGAAAAACTATTAGTTATCAAAAACAAGAAATATTTTTAAAAAAGGAAGCATTAGTTAAATTATAAATCTAATGATTGCATTTTTCAACACTCTCACTTTATACTTTCATGAATATGATAAGAGATCAAAGTAAATATTTCTATGATTACTTTAATTATAAAGACTCTTGGACAAAAAAATTTAATTTTGCAACTGAAGAAAAATTATTATCGTTTTTATTTTTAATAAAATTGCCTGGCCGGTTGATTATTTTTATTTTTATTTGTTATTGAAATGTGCCTGAATTTAAAATGTTAATATTTTTATTTGACTCCTAAGATATATCCGTGTTTAACCCCTTAACTGTGACATATATTTCAGAAAAATGGAAAATTTTTTTGACTGTTTAATTCTGTTCTTTATATTATTATAAAAGTTAGAAAAGAGTTTTTTATTACGAAAATAAAATTTTAAATGCAATATCTACTATTTTTATATAATTTTTACGTACACATAAAAAAGTAGTGGATTACATACACTCCTTATTCAATTAGAGTAAATTAAACAAAACTTTTAAGCTAAGTATAATATAACACGCATGATATAATATAGAACACAATATGATTTTCAATACATAAATTTTGCAAACTTTTTACATTATGGTACATCCCAAAACACGGTACTGCATACAAGGCAATATCGCACTCTGTAGTAAATTCGTGTCTCACGTTTTATCCTCTTCCCTTTCTCATCGGTTTCACGACAGCATATAAAACACTGTCTGGTTGGAGTAGATTTTTTCCCGTTGGTGGAATGTGTTCTGGAAAGTGTCGACTTGTGAGGCACAGCAAGCTTACATTAGAACACCCCATCTCAACTGAATTCGTAATCGGTAAAAATCCAGGACCAATAATGCCAACTATTAGGAAAATAGTGATTTAAGTATTCTAAAGTAGAAACGAACTCAGCTCGGACTTCATAAATTAGAAACTTTAATTTTTCTCTAGTCCGAAATCAGTTCGGGCATCACAAATACTGCACGTAGTATTTGACCGAACTGGATTCGGGCGACACTGGCAAGGGGTTAACTATAATTTCAAATGTGACAGCATCAGATTAAATTTTTAATCCACACAGATATTGCACAACTTTCAGTAACTGTAACTATTATTCTAGCAATTTATTGATTGTAAAACTTTTTAAAAAATTTATTGAGCATGTATTAGATATAAAAATCTCCTTACCATATATATATATATATCCAAAATAATTGCAATCGAGATATTTTAATAACAATAAAAATAAATAACTGAATTTTAAATATAGAGGCCTTAATTGAATGCAATTTTAATATTTCTGGGTTGTAATAAGAGAAGCAGTAACTGTCATCTTACTGTCGTTCGAATTCCAAGCATAATTTCTGTCCCTAACGACAGAAGTATCTTGCGAAACTATCTAATCAATAAATAAAAGCTCTATCCCTTCTAATTCATGCTGCAGGTCTAATTTCATCGGTTAGAGTATTCTATTGTTTGCTTCTATTTGACTTCAAAGCATGGATCTGCACATCTTAACATCATTGTAGCAAATCGCTACGCACTGCATTCTTAAGAATCCAAGCCTTCCTTCGAATCACCTGGTTCTATTCAAATGGAGAAATCTAACATTTTGTGTTCGAGTTTGAAATCGTGTCCGTTATTATGAGTTGAAAGGAATAGAAACAAACTGGAAGTGAAGAATTTTATGCCTTTAAAAAAATTATTTCTAGAATATTAAGATTGCTTTTTGAATTGACACTGTAAAGTTTAAGCATGATGTTAAAGTTAACTAATTTTTTTATATAAAACCCGTTTAAATTGCTTTAATAAACATTTTAAGACCTTTGTGTACCATAACCATTGATTGTGTCATACAATCATTAAAATGCTATTTTATTCAATAAATAAATTTTACTCTGGTATATAAGAGATGTTAAAATATGCATTTATAATAACTATTTAAATAGAAATTACAATACATAAAGAAATTCTTTTGCAAGTGTTGATGTTAATGAAAATGAATTTACTGTTTCATGAAAAAACAACATATTTAAGAAAACGTAGTTTTTGATTTAAAAGCAGACATTTCTAACATTTCATAATTATGTTTATTAAGTTTGATCTTTATTTGATACTGCCAGAAATCATCTCAATACATTTTATTCTAATAAATGTTTTTAAATATCACCAAGTTTAATTATATATATATATTCATATAGCAAGCAAGATAATTTTAAACCTAACACTAATTTTTATCCACAATATCTTAATATGCAGACAGATAGTAACAGCAATGAAGCAAATTTTCTTGATATACATATCAAATACAAAGATAATACTATAGTTACTAATATTTATGATAAAAGAGAAGAATTTAATTTCTATGTTGTAAAAATATCCTCATTGTGAGAGTAATGTGCATGTTTCTATATTCAAAAATAGTGTTATTAATTATATATAACGCAATCAATTTCTAGTTTCAAAAAAATCAGGAAAAATATAAATAACTATAAACATTTCACTAAATATTGCTTAATTCAGAAATACCCAATTATTTTTATTAATAGTTATTTGAATAAAGAAGTTCTAAATTGTAAGGATTAAAACTCCTTAAAATAATAATAGGTTATTACTATAAATTTATCATTTTTCCTAGTTATAGTTACCTTCTTATTCTAATATTAGATAAAACTACGTATTATTAATTAATTCATATAT
Organism: Trichonephila clavipes; assembly: GCA_019973935.1. Lineage (NCBI taxonomy): Eukaryota > Metazoa > Arthropoda > Arachnida > Araneae > Nephilidae > Trichonephila > Trichonephila clavipes. Next base: position 718,216 of record BMAU01021314.1, read on the forward strand.
AATTCTAGTGTAACTATAGTTATAGTAGTTATAGTAGATTTAATTTTTATTTCTATTCTTTTCATATTTTTGTTAAGTGCTACAATTCAACCATTCTCATGCATTGAATTTGCCTTTGGGTTAAGAATCTGGCAATAATTTACTTACTGTACTCAGATTTAGAAGGGGCTCTAATTTTTGAGTGCAATTTTTAGGCAAGTTACTTTTTTTTTTCTTGTAATGGATTTAGACATTCTACCCATTATTTTCAATATGTTTTTTCTCAGTATTATTAACATAAAGAAGGAAGGTTGGCTGGCCAGAAAACATGTGCAATCCCTTATATATAAAATAATTTATATAAAATAAATTATTTTATATATAAGCTGTCCTAAGGCAGCAATGTTTAGAATGCTTCAACATCCATTTCTTAAATTTTAATTTCTCATATATTCTTCTATGTATATGGTCTTCTTACAATCTCATTATATTTCAGTTTTGAATAATAAATGTTCATCTCTCATTTGTAGAGAATTCAGACTATATATATAGCATACTGATACAACTGGTTTTATTAACTGCCCAAAAATATAGTTTCAAATTACGTACTAGTACCATGGCTAAAAATTATGTACAAGAAAGGGACAAATCTTGCCCTAATTTTGCATTGAATTTCAATTCTTTTAACGATCTTTTTGACCCTTTATTGTAATAGAAGGAACTATATAGTAAAGACTATTAAAAATAATATAATAAAGACTACTTTATGTAATTTGAATGAATATTACAATTGATCTGGCTGCGTTAAAATCCCGGTAGACAAACTCAAGGGTTATTGGCCTCAAATCTAGCAATTTAGGGTCACTGTCAAAAGAAGAATATGATGGCTGAGTTGATATTTTTTTTATCTCTACGCTTTCAAACCACACGAGAACTTTTAAACCCAATTATAATCTGCACGTTAGTTTTTGATGAACCCGGATCTCGATTTGATTATAACCAGGTCGCCAATTATGAACTCGTGACCATACACTATGTTACAATGACTTAGCTTTAGAATTTTTATGTTTTACATATCTTTTACAAGAAATGTTTTAACATTATTTATATATCGCATAGTTATTAACTTATAAGGTATCATACAATGTACATCACAATGATATGAATATATAGTAACCCCCCCCCCATCTAAATCGAATCAAACGACACTGTTAGAACTTATTACTTAAAGCTGAAGATCACGTATATTACTGGTTTTCTTCAAAATTGTAATATATTGTTCATATATATTTGATTTAAAAATCACACAGTGGAAATTTCCCTATGAATTCACATTCCATCTAGATAGTATTTTATGATTCTCTATTCTTCGGTTAGCATCTTTATGGCTTGAAATATAATCCTCAGAGATGGTTCCTGAGTTTTAAGAGGAAAGGGTTGTATTCGTAAGCACAATACGTACTTTATTGTACACCATACGATAGGTCTAAGTTATAATCTTTTATCTCGTTTGCTTACGTATCGTGAACGCACATCTATTGAATTCTTCGTACCTAACATCCAAATATATCCAAATTTAATACAGATTTTACAGCTTCTAAAAGATTTTTATACTTGCATGATTCGGCGGAAATTGAAGTTTTACTGCATCCAAGCTTAAGATTCTTAGCATGAATTGACATTTTAGAATATGACCTGCGACTCAAAAGGTTACCGTTTTTAAGTTTTGTGTGTGTGCACAATGAGTTAGAAAACTGTGTTCATTCAATGGGAAAATATAATGCATGCATAGCACCTAATTTATTATAAATTAAATTTCCACAAACAAATCATTCATTTTAATTTACATGTAACATACTTGTTTATTTTTTTATTTAGAACTTATGCTTTGTAAAGTTTTAATGCGCTTTACATTTCTAGTTCCTTTCTATTGTTTAGCTCTACATAATAAAAATCATGGGGGCGTCTGATTTGTTATTTCATGCAGGCCAATGAATGAACGCGTATCTAAAAAAAGATATTTATTTTAAATTCCCAACAAGCGAAATTTGTATGAATAAGCGATTATTTCTTTCTCTCAAAATGACAAAATTCGAAATTTTTGAATTTTTTTAATAACAATGTAAATGAAGCAGAATGTTGCATTATCTTTTAAAGAAACCTGGAATTGCTGTGAATAGCATTTTCGCAATATTTCTTCATATAACAGGTGAATAAAATGTTTTCTTCGTAATTCAAAATATTTAATTTAAATAAAGCTCAACGCGTAAAAGGAAAAAAAAAACAGGTGAAAAATGCGAAATCTAAAATCTGTAATTTATACTTAAATCCGAGAAAATGTTTGAATGTTATGTAGTATTACGATTTTTTATTTGGTATGTAAATGCGTTCCTCTTTCTGTTTGCAATATTCTAGTATCCATTCATATTTCTATAGAATTACAAACTTTCTTTAAAAAAAATATAGGAAAATGCAATGATGTATTTCTATTCAAATAACTGAAGGAGAAAATGTCTGAATAGGTCTGTGTTTGCTCATTAACTATCCATTCGAAAATATGTGCATGTTTTATTTTAGCAATTTTCCCGTAATTGAACAATAATTAACAATTTATCATAATTTTTTTCGGACAATCGAATTTATGTACTCGTGGGAAAACACGAATGAAAACACCATTATTGCTTTTTATCATGTTAATAGTTGAGGTACTAAATTATTGGTATTGATAATGATATTTTTGTTTCTTCCCCAATGTTATTATCATCTTCTTTGAAAGTTTGTTATGATAAATTAATACGTTTTGTATATAAAGATAGTTATTCAATTTGTAGAACATTATTGTAATGAGTGATAAAATATTCTGAATATATTTATAAGAATTTCGATCTTTTCTATATAATACTAACTCATTTTTTAATTAAATATTCAGAGAGAACAAACGATTTTCTATTAATTTTTTTTGAAACTGTATAACTTTTTAAAATATTTTATTATTTCAATGAGGATCCTTAGTTACACTAAAATAATAAACTATATAAATGAATTAAAAAATTATAACAATTACATAAATCTCTGACTACTAAAAGAGCATTAATGAACATATTAATTTTTCGACAAGTAATTGAAATATTTTAATCAACTATTCATTAATTACTAATTTTCGAAACACACAAAACATGTATTAAATATTTAACATTTATTTAATATTCTTGATTACCTTTTTGTGAGGGAGATCTGTAAGCCTTATCAAAACCTTATATATTGTTTTATTATTAAAAAAAGAAATTATAAGCATACAAATTTTTTTTATAGAAATAAAAAAGGTAATAAGAAACGAATAAATTGATTTCTATATTAATAAAAATATGATCTCTTGATGTGTTTCTATAATTCACAAGCTTTTTATATAATTATTTTTTTTATATATTTTCTGTTTTATATTTTCTATTTTGTGCTATTGTTATGCATAAATTTCACAAAAATTTGAAGAATCTTCTACATGTATAACTGTTTAAGTATGAAATAATTAAAATTTCTCCTTAAAGTTGTGAAAAAATACATTAATGAAATAACTGATTATTATTAGGTATAATATTTCGTTCCCCTTAACTGCTTCGCCAGTACACTGTACGTGCTATTGAAAGATGGACACAATCGGTTTGCTCGTACGCTGTACACGGTCACTGATATTTTCTTCTTTCCATCTTTGATTTGCACATATTTATAATTTTTATAATGAGATTATTAGTGCTAATGTTTTTAAGAAATGCAGTTTGTCCATGGTACTGAAATACTTCTCATCCGGTATTTTCTTCGTAAGAAATGTGAGAATTTTTCATTGGAGGCAGGAATTTAGATTCTTGAAAATATATATTCGATAAAGAACAGAGATTGACAAGGCATTGTGCAATTTATTGCTTGAGAAGAAATGAAAATGGAAAGATAATAAAAAAATAGCAAGTTTTATCTTTGTCCCATTTATCATTGTATGTACTGCATCCCATTTACCAGTTTTATCATTGCAATATAAGACTTAATATTACAACATCCTACAAATTGTGTGTGAGTATATATGTCCTCAACCGGTTGCATGACATGAAAAGTACAAACATGAATTTTTTTTAAGTATGAGATAAATTTTTTAAGGTACATAAAAAAGCCTTCATAGCTTGCAGAGCGCACTTATAAAAAGCAAACATTTAGGGGGTTTCGTGTTCCGCAATTAGAAAATAAAAAATAGTGTGAAAACTTTAAAATTAAAAACTAAAATAAAGTCCTTCTAATTTCGCATCCTGTTAAGTTTTATGCTTAGATACGTGCAATAAAAATGTGCCTTTTTTGGAATGTTGTTGTTTGAATGTAATTATAAAACTATATAAATATGTTATCAAAAACATTTTTTAACAAGACATAAATAAAAATATATGTAAATTGCTTACACGATACGTTTTCTTAAATTTCATTTAAAAATTAGAAACTTACATACAAAAAAAGATTTATTTATAGTCTGAGGAACTAAAATGTAATGGCTGAAACTTTAAGCGTAATAAGTTATTAAATTTAAATATTTTGGTTAATGATGAAAATATTTATCTCTATTTGAAAACCATACTTAAATTAATCCTACTATAAAATAAACGAAATTTGTGATGATAATGCGAAAAAGCATATTTTAAATGTTTTAAAGGTAAGTTCATTAATGATCAATAATCAAACAATCAAAGGACATAAATTAAATAAACATGCAAATCAATAATAACTACTGAGACTATCTTTTGAGAGCATGTGTTAATTTTAAATTAAAATTAGATAAATATTGACATTTAGCATAGCAGAATTTGTACTGTAAACTATGTTAATATTAACACGTAAGATTCATTTGCAGAAAAATTTTTGATTATTATAAAGTGTTATTTAGTATATATATATATATATATATATATATATATATATGTCAGGTTTGAAAAGTTTAGATTCAAAATTAAGGAAGTAATAAATGAAAATAGAGCAAACTCTTTACCATCGCGTAAGGATTTGTGGGTAAATAAGTCTGTTAAAAGGTGCAACGAGTGCTGACGAAGGCGAACGACTTATTCCCGTTTCGGAAGCCACAGACTGAGCACGTACTTTTCTGACTCCCACAGCCCTTTTCAGGGCTCTTGCGACAGAGCTAACCTCTACTCTTTCTTCCCTTCTGATAAACCGATTACGACTTGAAATGGCCAACCTACCAACCGACATGGAACTGGAACTAGCAGAATCGCAACGGAACGCTACGAGGACACCTTCGCCTCAGCTTACACCATGTGAGCAGTTGAAATACAGTAAAGCCCAACTTGCCAAAATGGAAACCTTCCGCAGATGCAAGCAGGCCTGCGTCGACGCACTGATGATGATGCCAGACCACCACCCTGATGAACCCTTCTACGTCAGAGCAGTCACTGAGCTACAAGACATCGAAGAAGCCATGACATGTTGGCGGTAAGTGACATTGACTCCTTTGAACCATGCATTATCCCTGGCTGTCCCCATCATGAAAATGAAAAAACTCAACAAAATTCCCCAGTAAAATCCACTTCTACTACTAATAACTCTGAAAAAGGAAAGAAATTTCCAACTTTGAATATCCCCCAAAGAAAAACGGCAAAAAGATAGTTCTTGAAAATACTGTTAATGATGAATTAAATTTGTCTCAAAATAAATTTGAACTGCCACAAGGCGCTCACTTTAACAACCTCGAAGACTCAGGTCCAGTCGAAAACGAAAACAACCCCAATGGCTCGAAAAATTCGGCCAGTCAAAATGCTCCACAAACTCAACTCCCACCACCCATCATGCTTTTCGTCGAAAAAAACTACAAAGCCCAAATGGCAGCAATAACAAAAGCTTTCCCCAAAATAAGATCCCGCCTTACGGGTGAATTTCTTAAATTATACACAGACAGCGCAGAAGAAAGACGTATGGCTGTACAACACCTTACAATGCTTGACTTTCAATTCTACACTATTAAATCGAAAGTCGAACGCCCCATTAAAGTAGTGATCAAAGGCCTCCCCAGAAACACCAACCCTGAAGAAATTAAACAAGATTTGGAAATACTAGGATACACCCCAGACAGAGTTAATCAATTAATTGGAAGAAAAAATAAACGCCCCCTCCCCATCTTTTTAATCACCCTCCCCGTAATCTTGACAATCTCAAAATATTTGATCTTAAAAACCATAAATTACCTCAGCATCAGAGTTGAGGGTTATGATGGTAGGGTGTAACTCAATGTTACACCTGTAACAATTTTAATCATAGCTCTGAAAACTGCCACCTTAAACCAAGATGCCTAAAATGCGGTGAAAATCACCTCACCCGAGATTGCTCCATTAAACAAAAACTTGAAACGCCTTACTGCATAAATTGCAACATCTACGGTCATATGGCAAACTATAGAGGTTGCCCCTCATTCCCCAAACCCCAAAAGGAGCCGCGAAAAACAACAGAAATTCTTACACCAACATTTACAATAGCTTAGTTAGACCAAATATCTCCTACGCACAAGCGACAACCGGAGCTATTAATTCAAAAAACACCCCTCAGATGGCGACACGCGGACCTGGGTCTTCGGCACAAACTGAGACCAACAAAAAAACGTGAAGTATATATATAATCATCGGCATAAATCTTATCTATTTAACAGGAGCAGGCAACCTGGATAATTCAGTACTTTTACATGCTTAAACCTTCAGCCAAACGTTAATTCTTTTATTGTACCAGGTTTAAACATTTTAAAAATTCTCTTTCTCTTTTCTTCCAATTTCTATGTAAAATGAAAGCAAGAAAATCCTTTTCAGTCCCAAGAGTGACAAAAAACAATCAACGCATGTTATTGTCCATAAAATATTCTCGCGAACCTTAAGTATTTTCAATCCTGCTTTCAACTCCAAATTAACAATTCCTGTTATTGGATCACGACAACATTGCACCCGGGTCGAGTCAATAAAATTAGGAATACATTCCTTACGGGGCAACCACGCCTAGTACTATACAAGATTCCTTTTTAAATTCTACAAGTTAAGACAACCTCACCCCTTGCTTTCTTTTATACCTTGTCCATTTGTTTGGACATTCGATCCATTAATTTTTACTGCAACCAAATCTCCGTTTGGAACATTCAATAAAGACTGTGTCTCAGGAAGTAGATCGGTGACCACTTCTTGGCTGCAAACTGATTTTGAATCTGTTGAACTAATAATTCCTTCTTTCTTTGAAGGTTCTCGAAGTTTCGCAGGATTGCGAATCATTTGCGAGTTTTCTATTAATACTTCATAATCAGAGGAACAGATTAACATGTCGTTAACCAAATTTTTAGAGACAGGCACAACACCGTGCCTAAAGTCATTCAATTCCATGTTGGAATCTTTTTACTTCACCCATTTCATGCTCTCCAAATGCAGACGTTATTTGAATTGACCCTCTATTATCAATGCTTTATGTCCTTCGACAACATCTGGTCTTACCACGGGCATCTGGGCACCTGTGTCTATGACAGCATTCACCATTTCTTGCTCACCCTTGACCTTGACGTAAACAACCCTTAAATCGTCCATTCCCTTTTCTTCCTTGATAGGAGTAGTTACTGGTATCGTAGCTTCAGCCATCAACACAGCAGGAGACGTTTCCCTACATGTTCCTCGGCCTCCCGATACTAATTCGGTAATTTGAAGATGTCTTCTTACGATCTTCTGCACAACTCGTCCGCTTAACATTCGACCGAATACTTTCGATCTCTAACCGCAGTTCATTCAATTCTGATTCCCAGCGCAGCTGCTGCTGGATTGCGTGCTGCCTGGCGATTTTTCCTCCTCGATTGCGAGCTGCCTGGCGATTTTTTCCTCACTTTCCGCTTTCAAAGCGTTCCTCTAAAATAACAGATAACTGATCTCTAACGAACTCTTCTTCGTAATCTTTGCTACCGATTATGATATTCCTTAGCTCTATATTCGTCATTTTATCTGATACCTTTTGACCTAACTCCTCAGCCAACAAAACTAAATCTTGCTTTTTAGCCTTCCCAAAGAATGCCATTTGAAAAATTTCTTCTCTTAAAATATACTCAAACTAACCAATAATAGGACGAAAATAACACTAAAAGGAATTGCAAAAAATTAAGTACCACACATATATCCTTCATTAAAAGCACCCACAAACAACGTCCGCTACGCTAACTCAATACTCGATGAACTGGGAAGAAAACAAAATAATAGTCATGTGTTTCACAATATCCCAAAAAAAATGTACTAATACTCTATAAATAGAACTTAATATATTACTGATTATTCAATAATCACTTAAAAATATTACTGATACACAATAATCACTTAAAATATTACTAATACACAAGAATCACTTGAAATATTGCTGATACACACGAATCACTTAATATATTGCCGATATTTAATAATCACCTACAATATTACTGACACACAATAATCACTTAAAATATTGCTGACACACAATAATCACTTAAAATATTACTGACACACAATAATCACTTAAAATATTATTGACACACAATAATCTCTAACCTATTTCTGATATACACAATATAATCACTTAAAATATAACCGACATGCACCACTTAATCTATTCCTGGCTGGAATAATAGGAACACTACAAGAATATATTCGGTAGTTTTTTCTCCAATTTAACTGATAATATATTTTTTTCACATTAATCGAAAATACTATATGCGTAACATAAGCACAAAATAATTTCATTTGACATGAGATTAAGTATTATTCTTTAACATTAATTTTTTAACAAACCCAATTGCTATTCACTGACGTTGAATTTATTACCGTGTACATTACAAAATAAATAAATATCATAAAGAAGAAAAAAAAACATACAATCTTTCCATTAATTTATAGAACTGATGTTCTAAAACACTTTCCATTTATATGGAACAATAATAAAAAAAAATATATACTGATGTATATAATAATTCCCAATTGAACTGACGTTCAAAATTTTTATAACTGCATGGGTATGCAATAAAATAACATACTGATATATAATAACTGAAATTTGAACTGGCGTTCAAAGTTTTATAACTGCATGGATATGCAATAAAATAGTATATACTGAGAGGAATTAATGGTTTTGAAGTTTTCCTTAATTCATAAGAACTGATGTTCCAAAACTTACTTTCCATTGATATGGAACAAGAAATAATAAAAAATATACTGATATATAATAACTGAAATTTGAACTGGCGTTCAAAATTTTCATAAATAACTGCATGGATATGCAATAAAATAATATACTGAGAGAATTAATGATTTTTGAAGCTTCTTAATTTTTAGAACGGATGTTCTAAAACTTACTCCATTGATATGGAACAAGAATAATAAAATATATATACTGATGTATATAATTAATTCAAAATTGAACTGGCGTTCAACAAGTTACAACTGCATGGATATGCAGAGCAAAAAAAAACGTACACTGACGTATACAAAAAATAAAATCAAAATTCTCTCTTAATAAATGGATATTAAACAGTATAATTTTATAAATTTCTCTCGTCTTACATTACGAGGGAGTTGCAAGCAAAAACTCTTACCTGATTCATTTCCACGCGGGAATCCAGAAAACTCGAAATTTCTGGAACGTTCTTCCTGTGGGGTTTTTCACTAAGACTCGATCATTAACGGCTGCGCCAGTAAAGTTTGATTCTAATCAATGGGCACGGAAACAAATTAAAAAAAACCTGGCATTTAAATTTTAAAAATTAAGGTTTATTAAAAAAAAAACATTTAAAAGAAAACAGTTATTATACGGTTAGCAACACTCGGACGCTGACTTCACTCCGTCGTACCCAAAGACCGAGATCCCTGCCGCTTGCCATTCCACATTCCAAGGGGAGGGAAACTACCCATTCCCCTTGGCTGGTGTCAATGGGCCTTCCACTCCCTACCCCCCCCAATAACAGATATATAATAATAATCACTTCCCCAATTTTTAATCGTAGAAATAAAATTTTAACTTTAATAACATGAATAATAACAATAATATTAATAATCCAAACAACGCTGGCAAATGACAATGCACTGTCTAAATGCAGCTTTCCCCAAATTCTTTGTAGCGGCAATAATTTAAATACAAACCAACAATTAAATCCCAATCAAATGTACGCCCAAATAGAGGCATCGTGTAACAATATTAATACATACATCCCGATGGAGTCTCAGTTTGTGTTCATGGAACGCAAAAGGCTTACTAAGAAAAATTGCTGAACTACGTATTTTTATAGAGAAGATATTTTTTCTCATACAAGAAACTCACCATGAGACAGCTGCTCACAACTTTAATATGGCAGAGCTACACCTGTCACAGAGCTGACAGAATCTCCGATGGACCGCAGGTGGAACTCTGATCCTAGTTAGAAACTCTCTCAAACATTACGGCCTCCCCACCCTCCTCTTCCGAGCTCTTGAAGCAACTAATATAATACTAACTCCCCCAAGCATGATCCCATTTCAATTACTTGTGTTTACATTCCCCCCTCTTCGCGATGAAAAATTTATTTACTATAGACATTGAGCACTTTATTCAAACAGCTAGTAATTGTATTCTCTTGCGGAGATTTCAAACTGCAGCTCATAACGCTTGGAGTTGCCAAAAATAATATCTTCCAGGAGGAAGACACCTCTTTAGAATTTCGCTCAATGGGCTCAGCTTAAATGTGGCTTTTCCCTCAGCTCCTACTAGAGTTTGGTCGCAATTCCCGCTAACACCATTGACATCGCACTAATTAAAAGCTTCTACTACCGCCTTTTACAATTAACTCCATCGACGATCTTTCCTCAGACCATGATCCCGGTTTTCTTAAATTTTAATCCTTCAAACTCGCAGAAGCACCCCCAAATCCCAGAGCGGTCTCCCCACAGATTGGAAAACTTCTTCAAAATAAATCTAAATGAAAATCTTTCTCTCTTTGAGTTTCCATCCCTAATAATATTAACAACACTAACGACCTAGAACAAAAAATCACAGTAGTTCACCGAGGCGGTCATTGTTGATACTCATAGCCACGCCTCCCGACCAATAGAAACAGACCAGAAAGGAACTTCACTCGGCACTGTCATTAACCAGCCGGTTAAAATCGTGAAATTCACTTCAAGAAAAGGCCATCATCAGAGCCCTCAATCCCATTTTCAAAATCACGCCATTAACGGCAGCTCAACCCGATCTTAAAAAAGCAACTTAAAAAATATAATGACATCATTTGGCAAAGAGACTCGGAGCTCTTGAACACCGCGCAGATCATTAGCCTTTGGCGGCGCACGCAAAATCTTTCGTAAATAAAGACCGAACTCCACCTCTTAACTGTGCGACAGGTACGGCAGTCACCGATCGGCAAAAGCTGTCCTTCTCTGCAGCTAACATAAAAAAATAATTTTTTGTTGAGAAAACGATCGCGAAGATTGATAATTATAATCAAAATGATGAATTGATAAACACTACCGTAAATAGTTTTCAAGCTTCTACCCCCTGAATCTATCAAAAATCGAGACCCGCTCTCCCGGATTGAAATTATCCACTACATTAAACATGTCAATGCCAAAAGAAGCCCTGGTAAAGACTCCCATCAAGTAACTCACACGCATGTTAAAAACTTTCCAATTAAACTAATCCTAATTTTTAACAATCCCTAATTAACAACAAATCCTCAAATTCAATCACTTTCCAGATAACTGGAAAAGAAGGCTTACATTATTTTTCCCATTAACAAACCTTGGCGCGTCCCCTCATCTCGCATCCAGTTACAGACCAATATCTCTCGCTTCCACTATCGGTAAACCAGCTTCGAATCTCATTATTCTTCACAGACTAAAAATTTTTATCCGTGAAAATAACGTACTCAATCCCAATCGGTATGGTTTTTCACTAACAAAGCTCTCTATACCCTTCACCCACTTTTAAGACTAACCCGAAAATATCTCTGAAGGTTTCCAGAAAAAGAAAAGCACGGGAGCAGTTTTTCTGGACATCCAGAAGAAAGCCTCTCACGACCGTCGTTTGGATTAATGAGATCACAACTTTTAAGCTCACTACCTTTAAAATTTCCACATCCTGCCGGATTCATCTTGTTCACTCATACCTCTCACTGACCAGCCCTTCAGAATTAGAATTAATGAGACCCCTTTCCTAATGAGGCACTCTGTTTCCTTGCAGGGTGTCCCTGCAAGGTTCCTTGCTTGCTCGGTCGCTTTGCTGTTTAACCTCTACATCAACGATATCCCACTGACTATTCACTCACTAAAATTAATCTTTACGCTGCAGTGATACTGCCATTCACTGCCACGTATAGAAAATCTTAAAACAATTTCCTTCTGCATTAAAACGAGCACACACCTTCTACTCTTGCAAAGGGTGTTTCTACGACAAATGGAAAATAAATATTAATGTCCGAAAAATCTACTGCCATTATTTTCGCGAAAAGCAGTCTCTCCCACCTCACCTATTATCATGTACAACACACACACTCGAATCCCCTGGTCTCAGGAAGCCAAATACCTTGGAATTATTCCTTGATACACACACACAACCTAACTTGGAAACAACACAATTTTATTAGGTCTTCGCGACAAATTCCGGAAAATAATGTTTTAAACTTTACCCCCTAAGTGGCCGGAATTCACATATTTAAAGTATAGAAAACAAAGTTGCTTCCTCTACTACAGCCGTTATGCGTCCCATCTTAGCTTATGCATGTCCAGTTTGGGGTTATGCCGCTAAAACAAATATTGATATACTTGATACCCTGCAAAGTTCTTTGATACGTATGATCGTCAAAGCCGCAAGATAAATGCGGCGAACTTATCCACATACGTAAAGCTCTTAAAATTAATGGTTTCCAAATCTCATATTCAGAATATCGCAAATTCACTTTTTTAACGATTTAGAAAAACAACCAATAATATCAATATGCAAAATTTATCACATTATACCCCCTAATGACAAAACAAAGAGACCAAGAAGAATTCTTCCTTGACCTCCTATAATCCCCCCGTAATTCTATTTTCTCTCGTTGCAATTTTTATTGCACATCGTGTTTTCTACAAATGTCACTTTTTTAACCTTTGTCAATAATTTTCTCCTGCACTCTCCCCCTCTGGACATGCTCCTCCCCATAATTTAAATCACAGCTCCCGGGGCAGCCAATCGGAGTCACTGTTCACTGTACCCAGCGTGCAATGAGGAGAGCAAATCTCTTGGCTCTCCAGCCGAAGCTTTCAAAAACTCCGAAAATCCTTCCTGCCCAGATGATGAAGGACCGTAGCCACGCCTCCCGGATTCCAGTCGCTCGACCAATCGCCGTCATGCCGCCAGCAGAGATGGAAGACACCACTTTTGCCATGCCCAGCATCATAGACTCCTCACGTGATATGGGATTGAGGACTGTTTACAGTCTCAGACGCCTGAAATTAAACGCCTATTC